>WEIV01008294.1:471291-489517 GCA_013390005.1 Calyptomena viridis
CCGGCTCCTCGGAACGGAGCGCCCCGCCCCGCGCCCCGCCGGGGGTCCCGGGGTAGCGGGCGGCGAGCTGGGGACACCCGGCTGTGGTCGTGGGGCTCCCACCGGGGGTTCTGGGGACACCCGGCTGTGGTCCCGGGGTACCACTGATGCTCCTGGGACACCCAGCAGTGACAGTAGGGCGGCCAGCCGAGGTCCTGGGACACCCAGCAGTGACAGTAGGGCGGCCAGCCGAGGTCCTGGGACACCCAGCAGTAGCCCCAAGACACTCCGCAATGGCTCGGGGCACCCGACAATGGCCCCGAGACAGACTGCAGTGGTCCAGGGACACTCGGCCGTGTTCCTGAAACACCCAAGAAAGGCCCCAAAACACTCAGAAGTGGCTCAGAGCACCTGGCCGCGGCCCCAGGACACCCGCTCGTGCACCTGGGACATGCGGCACCAGGAGAGCAGGAGGTGAAACCCCCGGCCCAGCTCATGGAGCAGCAGGGGTCTGTTCGGGCGAGTCTGGGCGCTCTGGGATGTTGTGCGGGAGGAGGTGCAGCTGGAGAGGAGGTGATGGGCACAGATGGGCAAAAGGGATGAGCGGGTGAACTCACCACGGTCGACACAATAAACGGCACGACCAGCAATCAGCGGCCCAGTCGTTTACAGCGTAATTAAGTAGTTTTGCACACATTTGTGGGCAGTTCCCTCGTTTTGTGTAGGAGGATCTGGAAGGAGATGTGGAGATGCCTGAAAATGAAAATATGGGAGACCAGAAACACCATCCCCATGGAGGGAGCCAGAAGTAGCTGCAGAGCAGATGGAGCCCAGCCCAGTCCACAGAGCACTGTTTTTTGCCTCGTTTATGATTGCTGACTTTGCTCAGGGGACGCCAGACAGAGGGAGAGGTAATTCTTATTTCACGAGCCAATAGTGCTCCAGGCAGGAAGCGAGGCTGTGGGCCAGGCACAGCTGGATGCCTCCACCCAGGGTGGGCAGCGAAGGCAGCAACACCCCCAGGAATGATGGTCTGTGGAGCAGAAGATGGGGACAGACCATCTGCCAGGACATGCCCAGTATGTCCCCCCCAGGCTGCTCCCACGCCCCGGGGGTGAGTCTCTCCCTGGCAGGGAGGGAGACATTGCTCAACCCAAACTTCTGACCCCACAACGCGGTGACTGCCCGGCTGTGGGTGCCCAGCACCAGCCCCACGTCAGCCTGGGGTCAGATGCTGGGATAAAGGGTTCTCTAGGTATCACATTACTGTGTATCACAGTAATCTCGAGGAGGATTAGCCCCCCTTCCAGCCTGGGTGCAGTAAGAAAAGAAAAGATTTCTCCCATCTGCCAAATGGGACACAAACATGTTTCTGTTAGATACACAGATTTTCCGAGGAGGGAGGAGATAAAAATTAAGATAAAGTAAACCCAAAAAGAGCAGGTTTTAGCAGAAAAGCAGAAATCTCTCTTTAAATGGTAAGGCATTCATTCTCTTAATATGCCAAGGTGTGGAAGGATCTCGAGGACAGAGGATCCTCAAGGGCCAGGAAGCTGAGAAGGAAAGCAGAGGTTTCACTGGAGAGGCTGCATGAGCTGCATTAACTTCAGGAATGAGGAAATTGGTACTTATTCTTGATTTCCAGGATTGCTACTCCACCACCTCCACTGAAATAAACTAAATCCTGAGCCCTATTAATTTCTGGGAGCTCACAGTACTGTGGCACAACTGCAGCTGGATTTGGTGTTCACAAAATAGCATTTAGTCAACTCCTAAAAGGATGCCTTGGGCAAGGAAACCCAAGAAGATTTCTTGCTTGGATTATGATTCGTTTGATGCAGACATGGTCAAAGGTGAGACATCGTCACAACCAATAATCCACCCTACAGAACTCATTTCATTAGCTGTGACATTGCTGGAGGAGCCACCCAGAAACTCGCTCCCAGGCCGTGGGTGCCACAGTGAGGACTGTCACAGCTGAGTGGAGCCAGGGAAGCCCTGGAGCCATGCTGGGGCATGTCTGCCCTGCTGCCCTGCTCTGACTCACGGTCCCTCTCCCTCTGTACCAGGGCTCTGCTCAGCTCCAGCCAACCCACCTCCCTTTGACCCTTTTATTTGGCTTGGTCTCTTCTCCTCTTCCCCCTGCCCTGCCTCTTCACTGCACCCCAGCTAAGGGATTAGGAACACCAGCCAAAGCTATTCCCTTTGCCCTCTTCCAATAAAATCAATGAAGTTAAACAAGAAGAGACATTTCAAAGTCTCCGATCTTTCCACGGGGCCAGGTTGGTGCTCGGGGTGGGAGCCCTCCCAGGCTGTTGCAGGGAGCACGTGGGTGACTTGTGCTCTGCCCCACAACCTCCCTCCCCCTGCCGTGCTCCAGCCTGCACCATCCACTCCAGTCCTTCCAGCCCGTGGGGGTGAGCAAAGTCCCACTTTCTTCAGAGTTTAACACATCGATGGTGCCCGAGACACTTTAAGGGGGGCTTGTGTGAACAGCTTTGCCGACAGCCTCGAGGGGAAGGCAAGGTGTGCTGGTGTGTGGCCATGGGCAGGAACGGAGGGACAGGTCCTGCCGGTGCACCTGCTCTCCTGAGAAGACATAGCTGCACCCTTAGAGCACGTCTCCACATAAAAGGCACTTTGCATCACTGGAGGGGGAGCTGTTTTGATGGCTCGGGGGTGTCCCAGCACGAGTGTGGTGCTGGGAGGGAGGGTACGGGCACCACTGCACACACACGGGCAGGGAGGGTTGGAGCTGCACCTTCACAGTGGCACCAACACAGTTGCTCAAGTGCTGGGTGTGGGAGCACAACGTGGCAGCTCTCACTGCTCGCTGTGATGAACTCTGGGAGAGGTCTGGCAGGCCAGGTCCTTCATCCAGCCACAGAATGGCCACGGGAGAGCAGGGGCTGCCTGGCACCCTGCAAGAGCAAACCCCCTGCTCAGAAAGTGCCCCAAGGTCTTGGACCTCACATGGGCTGCCAAGGGCTGTGGGGAGACACAGGGCTGGGGAGATCTGCCTGGCAGCATCAGCAGCTGACCCTTACAGGAGCTGACCCAGAGCAGGTCGAAGGGCTGGCAAATAATCCTCAGGTTTGGGTTTGAAACAGTCATTAAAGGGCTGCTCCACTTTGCCCATCTCTTACTGTCACTTTCCACAGAGGCTCAATGTGGACTATTTCATCTGGGCAAATAATCTTTGTTCTGCCACTTCAGCAAAGGACAGGTTGTAGCAACAGCCCTCACCAGCATTTTGCAGTCTTTGTCATGGTCTCTGCAGCTTCTGGTACTTTCAGGCCCAATGGTAGAGACTTTCCAGAACAGACTCCATCCTGTGATTAGGAAAATGCCTCCCTTTGCAAAGGTGAGGACAGTCACCGTGTCAGCCCTCCAGCTGCTCAGCAAGGCTGCCTGCTTTGCCTCTTCCCTGGAGTTTCTGCTGCCAGATGGTTTGTGAGCGCTGTGGGAACCTGAGCTGTGTGGCTCAGAGACAGACTCGGGATGGACTGGATGCTGCTCAGCTCTTGGCCTTGCAGAAGCAATGTGCTCCCTCTGTGTTTTACTAAAGGTCTCTTGCTCCAGCTCCATTTAAAGGCAACACAGTGTCATCTGGGGCTCTGAGCAGGAGCAGGACACAGAGGGTTCATGCACAGCAGGAATGTAAATATTTTACATTTACACCCACAGCCCCAGCATATGCAATAAATATTCAGCGTATGCCATGTGCCAGAACAGAGACATAATTATTGATGCAGCAGTTTTTCAGAAAGACACAACAGGGTGTGTACTTAATTTGGCAATAATAGCACACCTAAGTGGCCCTGGCATTTAACACCTGGCTGGGTGTTAGACCACTGCCACCCACGGGTGCAGCTATTGTATCTCACACGATGGGCTGGCAGTAACAGAAAGGGAGCCCAAAGCAGGTATTTGTTTATTGAGATGGAAAACCTCCACTGAACACTGCAAGGTGCTCCTTACACTCAGGAGTGCCGTGGACCAGTTTTCAGATTATGCCACCCACTGCACTTTCTAACAAGGCTATTAGTGCTCTGATCTTAATAGCACCTGTGCGTGTGCCCAACCATAGGGATGACTCATTCTACCACAGTCAGGAGATGTGTCATAGCTCCCAAAAGGAGGCACTATCCACAGAAATGATTTTGCAGAGCTCCATGTTCACTTGGAAGGGAACTCTCATCAGAGAAAAATGTTTATCTTCTCGTGGCACATGACAGAGTATGAAATGATGTCATTGCCCCTGGTTGTGTCAGCTCACCTCTGATCATCTGTCCCAGACCAAGTGGATTTATGCAAAGACTCTTAAAATGCCTTTGAGATCCAAATATTCAGTCAAGAAAATACATCAGACTGTACTTCCCAAAATTTCCCAAAGAAGAAAATTTCAGCCTACGAGAGATAAAATTGTTGTGTAATTCAGTGCAAGTAGTTTATCCAGATTTTAAAATACCCCTTAACAAAGTCCCTTTCAAAAAGCTATGACAATGGCTGGGGTAAAATACTGCCAAATAGCCCAAGCTGTGCAAGAGTCAGAAAATAAACAGGCCTTTTCCAGTACACCAGGAGGTCAAGAGGAGAATGCCAGAAATCTCTCCACTGGGGCCAGCCTTGTTTGTGCACGGGATTGAAGAGAGCTGCACTTCCCTGGTCTGGGAGGGATTGCAAGGACATCAAGCAAAACCAAATAAAAGGGCAGTGCAGGCAGAGGTGAGACCCTGCCTAACTCCTACCAGGTGACAGGGATGGAAAAGAAACATCTGGACTCTTCAGACACACAGCTGCAATTCAAAACTAGCAGTGAAGGCAAGAAAATGGGATGAAATTCTGCCCCTGTTGAAGCCACCTAATTTCACAACTTCACACCATATAGAAATGTGACTGCCTTCCAGAAACCCAGGGACAAGGACAACCAGGAACAAAAGAACATTTCAGAGGAAATTGCTTTCTATTAACTCATAATTACATAATGCAAAATTAACGCACAAAGGCCAACAGCTTAATTGGATTCCCAAGCGGGGAATATGGTTGCATGGTGAATGAGAACCTTCCACAGCCACATTAAATATGGTCTTTCAAATGCAGAATATAAATTCTTCTGCTATGCAGCAAAAAAATGACCATTTTCTTCAATAGCTACAACCGAGGGGATTTTAACCATTTCCACCCAATTGGTGACCAGTGCCAAACTGCCCAGGTGACCCTCCATTCTGGATCCCCCCTTACACCCTCAGCCACACAGCAAAGTCCTAATAAATTCTCTGAATATATTTGGATATATTGCTGGAATAAAGTATGAAGCCTTCCAGGCACCTTAACCTCCTTCCCAGCTTAATTTTGATTAACTGGAATAGATATTTAATTAGAAAGGCAAAGAGATGAACCTCTTGACCACCCAGACGCTGCCTCTGTAGTCATTGTCCTTTGATGTACAAGGAAAGGGGCTTGTAGGACTGTCCTAAAACATGTGCAGCCTTTCATCTCTCTTGAAATGGTAGCAAGGTCGGGCTCTGTTTTGGGGGTTGTGGCTCTGGAGCTGCGTGTGAACGTGGCACAGGGTGATTCCTGCTCCTCGTGGGCAGATGAGGGAGGGGAGGCTTGCCTTGCCCTCCACAGCCAACAGGAGCTTGGAGATTTGTTTTCCAGGTCCCTGTGGCACACAGGCCATGAAAAGCAGAGGGCTGCAAAGCTCTCCGTGCTGTCCCCCCTCGCTGTGGTGCTCCAGCTCCTGCAGCGGTGCCTGGCCGGGTGTTTGTGAGATGGGCTGTGATGCAGCCTGGGAAGAGCCCCTGCTCGCAGCTCTGAGCGTGCTGGGTGCCAGGGTGCCAGGCAGGACCGTGCCCAGGGCATGTCCCTCCCGTGGGAGCAGTGACGTGGTGCTGCCAGAGCGGGTGACACGGACAGACTGTGCTGGGCTGCACGTCGGTCACGGCGCCAGCTGAGAGAGGGGCCCATTTCAGCCACCATCCCCTTCCCCTGCCCTGCCCTGCCATCTCACACAGCACTCCAGTACCTGCTCCTAAGTCCCCACCTCAGCAGGGCTCAGGCATGTGCTGAATGAAGGCTTAGGAAGCAGCTCAGCCCATGAAAGTGATCTGGAACCAGCACCGCCGCCCTTCCAGATTCCCTCTCCTCTAGGCTTAATTACTGCCTGCTTTTGGCACTGGCACTGTGTGTGCCGTGTGCCTTTACTTCTCCCTGAAGGAGCATTTGCACCTTTATTGTATTTATTTTATTCTGAGGAAATCCTGATAATTTCCTTTCATGCTTGATTTTGATCCTGTTTGCAGTGGGACTCCTGCTGATGCTCTATAAATATCTGACTCTCAAATCTTTGCAGAAGCGAGCACAACTGAGAGCACAGAAGGTGAAATCAAGCTAAAGAGACCTTTACCAGCTCTAAAAACAGCTGCTGCTCTTGATGCTGCAGCTGAGTTATTCCTCATCTGGAGAACAACAGTTCAGAGCCCAGAATCGTTGCCTCCAATGATTTATTTGGCTGTGCTGGAGTTTGGCGACGTGCTGTATAATGTTTTTTGCATGGAAGTGTCACTCTGAGGGAGGTTTAATTGCTTTAAACGTGGATGGTGATGAGAATGCCTCGGAAAAGCTCTTTGCATACATTTTCTTGAATGCCAACTGTGTAACTTCCTCCACGCTCAGGCAGTCTGAGGCTGCTCCCCTGCATTACTCAGCTTTGCTGGATGCTCCTGCAAAATTAACAAGCAGAAATTCCCCAGCATTGAGCAGAAAAGGAAACTCAGGGTTTGAGTGTGTAACCAAACCAGCAGGAACATGAATCTGGGGCTGCAGACTATACACACAGACTGCTCCAGGCCCAGGCCCTGGTGCTGACACCACTTGCAGAAGTCCAGAGTGGAGCAAGGGCACTGCCTGTTCCCAGATATTGGCTTGACTTGCTGAGCAAAATAAAGTAAATTAGTGATTTCAACAGTACAAGGCTGGTGACAAAGATCTGAGCTGCCACCAAGGGCAGGGCACACACCTATGTGACACAGCACCCACAGCATCTGCTCACACCCCAGATCTGCAGCACTGATTCCAGAAAATGCTCACCATAATCATATCCCAGTGACCTTTGTGCAAGGCCAGGAGGTGCCATGCACAAATCCCTTGTCCTTCTTTCTCCACAGAACTCAAGGGCAAAGGGTCTCTCGACTGGCCTCAGTCACAACAATCTGGTCAAAAGATCTTTGCTCTGCCCTGTATCTCACTCTGCAGTGTACTTCATTTTTGTAATTACTTCATGCTTTGAAGCATCAGCTGTTGACATAAGCAGGACCCTGCCTATAGGAGGGAAATAGGTATTGATTTAATGTCCTCACTGCAAGGGATCATAAGGCATATGGAAGTGACTTACTTTGCAACTGCAGCCACCCTGAAGACGAGCTTGTGTCTGCCTTCATTTCCCCAGATCCACACTGCTGGGAAGCCTTGATGTTGTAGCTGAAGAGAAGAGATATTTACAGCAGCCAGGGATGTGCAGGCTGGCTGTGCTGCCACCCAGCAAAACTCAGGCACAACAGTGTCTTTTGGTCCATCACACAGTCCATGTGCTGCAGGACCAACACCTTCTGGAAGCACCACGTGTGTTGGGAAGGTGCTGGGAAGGTGCTGGGAAGGTGCTGGGAAGGTGCTGTGCTGCTGTGTGTGTGTGTGGTGGCTCAGCACCTCTCGGGCTGGGTTTGCTGAGCACGTACAAACTGTCTGCCCAGGAAAGCCACAAAGAAAGGCAGCAGCCCCAGTTCCCCCCACAGGACAGCAGTGGTTCTGTTTGCCCACGGGGAAGGACAGCAGTTGTGTCAGGGTGGGTCCTCAGAGAGGCAGAGCATTTCCTGAGGGACACCAGGGTTGTTTGTGCCAGGAACAGGAAGAGGGGCTGCAATCCACAATCGGGCTCACCCTGCTCGGGTGTTTCCTCCGGGAACCTCCGGGTTTCCAGCCAAGCCCACAGCAGGGTCAGCAGCTCCCAGTGTGGGATGGGGCAGGGACGGAGGGCAGGGCAGGAAAGGCAGAGCATCCCCATCTCCTACAGGAGTGGTGGAAGCTGTGGCAGTGAAGAATATAATCAACTGGAATTTAACCAAAACACTAGGGCTCATATTTGCTTGTTATGAACAACCTAAGTGACCACATGACGTAACAGAAATATTCCAACTGAAAGTCAGGCTGAATTTTGTAAGAGCAAAAGTGGAAGTGGTAGTTGCTTTGTGTCCTGCTGTCACCTGATTAAAGCAGTGTAATTCAAGGGAATTTAAGTGTCAACCACACATCCCACTTCCCTGAAATACAACCTGTGGGGCTCATTCCAGGGTTTTACAGATGGTACAGATGGTGATCTGTGATACAGAGGTGACCAGCTGTGATAACCTAATGGATCTGCTGGCCCCAACTGCTGTGGCCCCAAATGATTCACTGGCACCAGAGGTGCTCCCTGCACTACCAGCAGGACAGGTGGTTTCAGCCAGGTTTGCAGAGTTGCTCTTCTTGTGCAACATCCATAACCTTCAGTCCCTCACAAGGGCTGACTGTCACTGGCAGGTGAGTTTGCTGAGAGTGGTGCCTGGTTACAACAACAAACCAGCCTTGGCTTTGCCAGCAGCACATTTTTCTCAGATAAACCAAGAAAAAAATTTTTACACTGTGCAGTCCATTGTACACAACCTGGACTTCAGCTGTGCAGTTTGTAAGGGTATTTTAAACTAAACAAGCAGCTTTTTGTTAACATTTTCCCTGGCGCTGCAGATTTCTGGGTTTCAAATAGCGTGGATCACTTTGGCCACCACCACTCTGCTGGGACAGAGGGATGTGATGTTATAAATCCCAGCTGAAACACTGAGACCATGCAACCATGTCTCAGGAAATGACCCTGAAATTAATTGGAGTATCATCCAAAGGCCTGACCCTCGGGCTTTCCCGTGGCTTTCAGAGCAGGGGGAGCTGCTGGTTACAACTTCATCTCACCCCACAACCAGGGACAGACACGGGCAGCAGCACTACAGCAATGGGCAAGGCATCCACTTCAATCTGAGTGCCACAGCTGGATGGATGTGGCAGGGAGAAGGAGCAGCTGGATCTATCAGAAGAGTTATTGCAGGGGTGAAAAGAGGCTGGCAGAGCTGTTGTCTTCTTGGAAAGAGGAGTATCCTAGGAAGATGGTCTTGCCAGGAAAGAAATAATTCCCTTGCCCCTGTCTCTTGCTTTTCCCACCAGACTCTCCTTCTCCAGGTCCTGGACTGGGTCTGGCTGGGCTGGGGTGGAGTTCCTTCAGCAGTGCTGATCTGGTGCTGTGGTTGGCATTTCTGACTGAACCAATGCTGGCACCAACCCAGTGCTTTACCCACTGCTGAGCAGGGCTGGCACAGCAGCAAGGCCTTTTCTTTTCCCCACTCTGCCCCTGCAGTGAGGAGGCTGGGGAGATGGGAGGTGAGGGGAACACACAGCTGACCCCCAGTGACCAGAGGGATATTTCACACTGCAGACATTGTGCTCAGCAATAAACATTCAGGGACAGGATGAAGAAAGGGAGGTGTTCAAGGTTATGGTGTTTATCTTCCCAAGTGTCCCCCATGTGCTTCCTTAGGAGGAGCTGAACCCCTGCCTGCTGATGGGACGTGCTGAATGAATTCCTTAGTTTGCTTTGCTTCCTCGTGCAGCTTTGCTTCACTTACTAAACTGCCTTTATCCAGCCCACTAGTTTTTTCTCCCTTTTGCCCTTCTGATTCTCTCCCCCATCTGAATGGAGGGGAGTGAGGACCTGGGTGGGTGCTTACCAGCCCACCACAGCTAGACAGGTTTCCTCCCATTCAACCTTTCTGTTTCCTTTGTAATATATCCCCTTTCCTATGGGATAGTTACCACTTGTGGCAGCATTAAGTCTTTGTTGTTGTTGCTTTTTCACTTTGCCTCTCTCAAACTCGTACTTCTCCCTTCTCTCTGCTCCAGGCAGTAGGAGCCCTGTTCTCTCTCCAGGGCAGGACAGGCCACAGGGCCCTGGGCAGGGATGTCCCTCTGTGTCCCTTGGGGCCTGTGTGTTGTGTGTCAGAAGTGATTTGTGCAGTAGGTGGGAACAGGAGCTGTGTTTTATCAACAAAGCATTTGCTGTCCTGATGAGGGATTGCAGAGATAACAGCAGCACCAGAACATTCTTTTAGGGAGATAACTTCAGAGAATGCTCGTAAAACCCACCAGCAGGAGCCTCTGACAGGAAGGAGATGTGAGAGAGGCAGAGATGTGTTCCAGGCAGAGCAGGAGGCAGCACATTCAGGTGATTATTTTTCTCTCTGCTCTCACTTTGCTGGATACTGAACAGGATACCTACATCATTTCAGCTGTGAAACTTCTCTCTCCCAGCAGAGACACCATGGACAGGGTAACAGAGGCTCCCAAAAAATTTGGGTCTTACTGCTTGGATTCTCAACAATCTGTCTAAACAGCACTGGGCAAGGATCTCTGGCAGGCTGAGCAGAGTGGGCTGGAGGCTGGGGAAGACCAGCTGGGAAATCTGTGTGTGCACTGGCATTAAATCACACTTTGGGGTGCCCACCCCACGTGCCTTCCTGTGTCCCAGCTGCCCTTGCCAAGCCATCCCATGACTGGCAAAGGGCAGAGAAGACTGGCATCCTTCTTGGAAGAGCCCTGCATTGCCTCCTGCAAGGGCTGGCAGTTCTGGAGGCAGTTTGGGAGCAGGCTGTCTGTGTGAGCATGAGGTGACAAGTCCTGGGAGTGCCCAGCAGCTCCAGGCTACTGCCATGAGCCAGAAATGCACTTGTTTGTACAGTTGTTCTCTTTTCCCATTGCCATTTGTTTGTAGACATGTCACAGCAGATGCACCTCACCACTACAACAGACACTTGGACTCATTTGGGGCTGGCACCAGGAAATGTAGCCCAGCTAACCAAACACTATTTACCAGAGTTGTCACAAAGATTTGTTAATCCCCTCTGACAGAAGGGTTTTCAGGACAGTCCGTAATAAGGAAGGAAGGAAATCTTTTGATTTGTATACCAATAAGAGTGTAATCCAGAGAATACCTAGACCCTGCCCTCGACAAACAGTATTCAGCATTTAAATCAAACCTGGGCAAAGGGGCAGGCAGTGAGGGTGCTGTGCAGGGAGGGGAGCAGGGGACAGGCAGGGCCTGCACTTGGCATTTGGGTTTGATTTTCACATTCATTCAGGTGATAAATGACTCCTGCCCGGGGAGCAGCTGCCACCTGCCCACCCAGGGCAAAGGTGGGCACAGCACTCACAGCCCCCCCAGTGCAGGGACCCCTGTCCAAGGAGCCTGGTGGCAGCCTGGTCCACACCAGAAAAGGAGGCAGCTCTGCTCGAACCCAGTGGGGACTGGATGCCAGGGGAAGCTGCAGATACCAGAAGTTTCCATGATCTCAGTTTACTGAGGAGTGTCTGGAGAGGCTATTGGGACCCAGGCTGCATGTGCTTGCTCTGCTCTCTGTCTCCCAAGATGCTGCTTATGGCCTCTGCTGGCTTGGGTTTGGAAAGGGGGGCAGTTGCTTTTCTGTGTTCTAATTCTAGCCTGTCTGTAACTGGGTTCTCCTTTCTTCATTATTTTGTTTGTTTTTCTTAGTTTACAAAGGACAGTTTCTACTGCTGTCATCTTCTTTCCCTGCCATCCCCTCTTAACATGCACACTTGCAATGTGCCTTCAGATCCTGTATCCTATGGATACAAGGATACACTCCACGAATCACACCTAGGGCAGAATGCTTGAACTTGCAGTTCTGGTTTGAAAAGAAGCATAGAACATCTCCCTAAAGAAGAGAGTAGATGGACTTCAGGAAGACATTCAGGAAGAAATGGAAAAGGGTGATCCTTAGTCATCACAGCCTTCTCTCACCTCATTTCTTGAGTGTGCAGGAGCACTTGGAGACCAGTGCTGGGAAGAAGACCCAGTGCCTGCAGGACACACTGGGCTGGTGCATGTGGCTCATCCCTGGGCTGGCAGAAGACAACACAGTGGAGCTGCACCATGCTGGGCTCCAGCCCCTGTGGCTGGTTGCCTGCAGTGTGCAGAAAGGGCAAGAAGTAAATGCTGTGCTGTTAGTGAGAGTTGCCTGTGCTGGTAAACAAACCAAAACCTCTCTACTGGGAGGGTGAAAAAGTGGGAACAGATTTCCCCAGTCTTTGCAGGTCTCAGGATGAAGTGTTGGTCAGAGGGCAGGTGGAGGGACCCTGTGAGATGCTTCCCAGCTCAACCATTGACTTGCTGTCTGTTTCAGAGCTGTTTCTCCAGCCTCTCTCTGTCTCAGTTTAGGCATTTGTAAAATAGCAACTGCCTCCTGCCGAAGCCTGTCACTAAACATAGCCCTTTTGTGCTGGGAGAGTCACGTTGTGAGACAGAAGGCCCATCACACACTGCTCTGAGAGGGGACTCGGTGAGTCACAGCTCGGTACCAGCTCTGAAATTAATGAAACGCCCGAGTTCGCAGTCAAAAAAATTCACTGTTTAAAACAAAACCCAAAGAGGACAATTCCTCTCCGTTCTGTCTGTGGGGTAACACCTCCTGGCCCCACCTGCCAATGCCTGACCCATGCCAGCAGAGCCTGTCTGCTGGGGGGCTCTGGGGTGGGGACAGTCCTTGCTGTCTGCCCACCTGTGGCAGGGCACGAGGCAGCAAGAACCTGCACCCGGTGCCAGAAGTGAGGACAGGAGGTTGGGGTCAGGAGAGCTGCATTTCCCTGAAAAGCAGCTAGAGGTGGAGAAGTTGGCTTCTCAACAAGGTCCTCCCCATCCCAGTCCAAGGCAAGGGAGGGGTGCAGTCCTGCCAGCCTGTGTCCAGCCAGTGCCCAGCAGTGCCAGCAGGGCTGGGATGGTGCCCTCAGGAACACTCCCTGCCAGAGCCCTTTGGGCCCTGTTTCCAAGGCCTGGTCCCACCTGCATGTCAGGTAATCACAACCTCTGGTGTGTGGCTGCAGCAGCACGTCTTGCTGGGCACTGTCACAGCCACACAATGGGGTTTCCACTGTCACTGCTTCCTCCTGGATAAACTCCAGATTGAGCGTGTCTAAGCCAGGCTAAACATGCAGTGAAAAGCAAACAAACTAAGCAACCAAGAGTTTCAAACAGAAGATACCACAGCCAGGGGAGAAACATTATGTGCTGAGAACTAGTGCCTGGAATTTGCCCGCCCATGTATTTGTGTTTATATGAGTGTGTGGATGTGGATGTACCCAGGAATATGCCCACTGCACACAGCCAGAGAACAAGGGAATAAAAAGCTATATATACTAAGGCACATTAAGAAGATAGAAAAACAAATCTCTGCAGTGGAGGGTTTAAAAGAATTTTCCACATTTCATCAGTCAGCCTAAGAGAATCCTTCCCATCTGCCCCCAAGCAATAAAGCAAGCAAATTACATGCTGAAGCTTTCCCTGCCTTCTTAGTGACAGCTGAACCATCATCTCTTTAGTAAGGAAATGTCCTGAGTTTGGTAGCAAAGATCATTCTTCCTTCCTGTGAAAGTACCATCAGTTCTTTCTCAGTCTCATACTGAGAGAAAGGAGAGGGAGAAAATGATCCTGTTACACAGAGATAGTTCTCAGGCCAGTGCAGCTCCCCAGCACTCACATCCCAGCCTGCCAAGATCTTCGGGAGCTGTGATGGGACCAATCCTGGGGATGCTGAAGGCCCCAAAAGACACATCTTTTATAAGCAGTAACTGCCCTGTTGGCACTTTGGTGCTGTAGCCATAGGCATTTCCTCCTCACATGCAGCCCAGAGATGCTACCATTTTAAGGCCACTGCTGATTTTTGGTGTTCTTAATAGTGCTGATTTTGGTTTTGAAACCCCTGGCTTGTCTTATGCCCTGCACCATATTCCATGCCAGAATCAGGATCTGGCTTCAGGTGAGTTTAGAGCTGAACCCCTTTCCATACCACAGGAACTACTTTATTTTTACTGTAAATCCAAACTATGAAGGTGATTGATGTATCTAAACACTTGTAAAATAGTTCTACAGTAAATGTAGGTGAAGGACTCCCACCCACTATCTCTGCACTGCACTGCAGGAGGAAGTTCCTTGTCTCAGAGAGAGTTGACTCAAGGCTGATTTCAACCTGTCTGAGATCACTGTGTTTGTAGATAATCTAAAAGGCAAACGCAGATTTCTCCAAGGCCAAAGACTGTCTTAACAGCTAAACCAACTCCCTGGAGTAAATCTGGCATGTCCTTGCTCTTTATTGCTCACAGGCTCCACTCCTAAGCAAGAACCAAGTCCTGGGCTGTAAATTAGCACCTTCCCCTACATTTCCAGCACGAGGTTACAGCTGGTCACTTACTCATGTGTGCCTGCCCTCAGTGTTCTACATAGCTATCTATTTAGGCTGCTCTGTATAATTTAAGAATTAAAACTAAACACCATGTTACCTACAGCCACATCACCTCAGATGAGCTTAAACAACTGTGAAATTCCTGGGATCTATTAAAAGCAACATTCAGTGCATGCATTAATCAACAGATGCTCGGTGGCTGTGTGTCAGAAAACCACCAGTGAGGAGCAGCCTGAACGGCCTCCTGCCACAAGGATTCCTTTCCACTGTGACCAAGTCCTGGAGAAACCACCTGCAGATGCCAGAGCAGTGCTTGGCTCAGTGGCCACCTCGGTGGCAGTAAGGGGGACCTGCCCCTTATCAGGGCACTGGCACCAACAGGTCAAACAAGCAGTGGTATTTCCTGCTGATGAGTCACAGACGAGACATGACAAGCAGCATCTCTTCCCACAGTGTCTGAGACGTTATAATTTGATATCACCTGTGGTTCCTTCCCCCTGTGCTCTGAGACAGCACTGCAATCAGGGGTCACACTGCACCCAGGGGGGGGGACACTGCACCCGGGGGGGACACACTGCACCCGGGGGNCACACTGCACTCATTGGGGACACACTGCACTCAGGGGGACACACCGCACTCATTGGGGACACACTGCACTCAGGGACAGCACTGCACTCAGAGGGACACACTGCACTCATTGGGGACACACTGCACTCATTGGGGACACACTGCACTCAGGGGGACACACTGCACTCAGGGGGACACACTGCACTCAAGGGACACACTGCACTCAGAGGGACACACTGCACTCATTGGGGACACACTGCACTCATTGGGGACACACTGCACTCACTGGGGACACACAGCACAGGATCTGCCCAACTGCACCTCCTGCTTCTGCAGCTCCCTGTTCCCACTCACTTCCCCCAGCAGCCCTCGGTATCTTCAGCTGATGCTCCCTCTTCCAACAGGGCTCCCTGGGACCCTTGTCCTTCTACCTTTTCCTTTTTTATCTTTTTTAGCTCTTCAGGTCCTGGCTTTTGTAAGGTTTGGTCCTGGGTTTGTGTTTCTCTACATTCCCAGGCCTCTACTTTCCTGGCTCAATTCTTCCTCCCACATCCCTTCCTGACCCCTTCCCATGGCTCCCAAAATCCATCTGTGGTTGTCCTTTGGCCAGAGCCAGCAGGCAGAGCGAGGAGAAGGTCGCTCACATCCTGAAGTTACATCTGCAGTCATCCCTTTTCTGCATCAGTCCCTCATGATCAAAAGCACATGACAACTACAAGGCCAGGGAAACAAAACAAGTGTGGAGTTTCCTAATCATGCCAGTTGAAAGATTTAAAGAAAAAAAACAACCCAAAAAATGAGGCGCAGGCCAAGGCCAAAACCAAAAACCCCCCAAACAAAACAAAAGCAAAGAGAAAGCACACCAGCACAATTTCTGGCCTTCCCTCTTGGGCCAGATGACCTGCTCCTCACGCCAAGCACAGCTCCAGTGACTAGGGAAGTTTCAAGATTTTCCTTGCTCTGCACCCAGCCTGGTACAGAACTGAGCATTGCTTTGGAGCCCATTGGCACAGGCAAAAGTCACACAGGATTCCAGCCATGCCCCTTGTTCTGACTGTCACTGCTGCCACGGCTCTTCCACCACTGCCTGAGTAGATTTTAAGAAATCAAGAATGGATGCAGCTACTCCTGTTAACTCAGGCTCCCCTGTCCTTCCCTGCCACATTCCCACGTGCTCTCTCTCAAGATAACATTGCTTTTCCACTGGGCTTCCCAGAAAAGCAAAGAAATCCCCCCCAAAGTTATGATGAGCTAAAAACATGCATGTTTGAAGAAGTATAATTTCTTTTTAGAGAAAAGGAAACACTCAAGGGAAACACTGATGATTCACCTTTTAGTGACCAGCTACTTCCAGACATCCTTGGCAAATTCTGTATTTTAATTTTTACAGAAAAAAAAAGAAGGAAAGAAATTTCAGGAGGAAATGTCATTATTTATGGATGAAGCATTGTTCATAATCTCCACTCCAGTATATCATGAAAACTGAGATCAAAAAGCAGAAGTGCCTGAGTTTGTGATGTGTTGGAGGGGGAGTTGGAGGCCTGCAGGCCCCCAGTTTCCACGTGGAGGAAGACGTGCCCACGACTGGAGATCAGCCTGCAGCCACTTTGCAAAGTGCAGTCTCCTTTCCACTGGCACCTGTGAGCTCTTGGTGCACCCCAGGGCTGGAGCCATGTCCTCTGCCCCAACTGCTGCTGGGATGGAGAGCACGAGTTAAGGCAGCTGGGGATTAGCAAACTGCAGATTGTCAGAAATTAGCTAGTGTGGAAAAAACCCTTGGTCACAACTGTAGTAAGACTGTCTAAGTAGGTCACCACAAAACCACATCAGATGATGAGAGCAAGGAGGTGTAGATTCAGACTGTTGACAGGAAATGAGAAAACCAACTGCTGCTCAAATCACTGCTTTTTAAAACTCAGGCGTGTTCACACACATTTGAGTGGCTTTCACTTTTATGTAGATGGAGCATGAGTGTCAGCATCTCTGCCATAAATCTAAAATTCCACTTCATTAAGTTTATAGCTGATATTTGAGAGGGCCTTTAAAACAACCCGACACAAAGAGAAAAACATCCATCCCGAGGTATTCAAATCAATATGTCTGTGCAGACAACCCCCTTTTATTTCCTGAGCTGGTCAAACCAGAAATAAGCAGAAAAGCATGTGATGCTGTTATATGCTGCCACAGTCCCTGTCATCCCAGCACCTCAGTGTATGTGTGTCCATGACTGGCTTCATTAGCTGGAAGGTGCTAATTAGTGGCATTTCCCACGTAAGAACTGATGCACAGGAGATTTTAGAGACCCAAACCACAGCAGCAGCCCGTGCCAGGAGGGCATTTGAGCTTAGACCAGATAAATCTGGTCTAAGCTTTATTTTAATTCACTGATTAAGATCACAAACTAATTACTCGCTGATATTTTAATTGAAGAGCATTTTGATGCTGGTTTGGAGGCAGTGGCTTTCTGACTCAGCTCGATGGTAACTGTTCCTGTAAGGCTCCCCCAGGTGTGCTCAGCCAGGGCAGGGGGTGCCGGGAGCTGCTGGGGAACAAGGCCGAGTTAAAACCCAGGATCCATTTCCCGCTGTGGGCACCACAGAGTGTGTCCGTGTGACACCTCAGCACTTTGGGAGGTGTCCTACCCCGTGCCCAGAGCACCCCCAGAACGAGCCTGTGCCACCTGGGCCACCCTTGAAACACAACTCGTGGGCCCTGGGGGACGAGGGGCTGCTGGGCCACGGGGGCTGAGCCACCAGACAGAGGGACAGGACAAGGGGCAGGGCCATGGCACACAGGGGACAGTCTGGGGGATGTGGCACCTGCTGGCCACGGCTGAGCGACAAGGAGCAACGGTGGCTCTGGGGGAAGGAGCAATGGCATGAATGGCACCAATGGCACCAATGGCACCAATGGTGACTCTGGGGGACAGGGAACAATGTCACCAATGACACCAATTTCAACAATGGCACCAATGGCACCAATGGCAACTCTGGGGGACAGAGAACAATGTCACCAATGGCACCAATNGGCACCTGCTGGCCACGGCTGAGCGACAAGGAGCAACGGTGGCTCTGGGGGAAGGAGCAATGGCATGAATGGCACCAATGGCACCAATGGCACCAATGGTGACTCTGTGGGACAGGGAACAATGTCACCAATGACACCAATTTCAACAATGGCACCAATGGCACCAATGTCATCAATGGCAGCAATGGTGACTCTGAGGAACAAGGATCAATGTCACCAATGTCACCAATGTCAACAATGGCACCAATGGAGACTCTGGGGGACAGGGAACAATGTCACCAATGGCACCAATGTCACCAATGTCACCAAAGGCACCAAAG
>WEIV01008294.1:489526-513449 GCA_013390005.1 Calyptomena viridis
GGCTCCAGGGGGCTGGAGGAGCCGGCGGATGCGAGCCCGCAGTCCGTGACAGCGGGGCTGGGACACTGCACAGCCCGGGGGGCTGGTTCAGGCCTCGGGGATCAGTGTTTGGTGTCTCCGGTGCGCGGGGGTTTCTCCAGGAATGTGGCCTTGCAGTACTTGTCCGTGATCAGAGATTGATGTTAAAGAGCAACCTTAAGGAGTTGTCACCGGTTCAGATGCAGTGGGAGCTGGTGGCTGGCTCGTGTGCGTGTCTGTGGCAGGAGGAGTGTTGATCGTGCTGCTCCCGTCCTCAATAATCACATGTTACATTGTCCTGGCAGGTCTGCAAATGCCACCCATGAAGTCATCAATGCCACCCTCCACACTCTGCTGGCTGCTACGACCAAACTGGTGGCACCTACACCTCCCAAACCCATCCTTCCAGTTCAGACTGGAGTCCAGGCACAACAAGAGGAGCAGTCTAGTGGCATGACGATTTTTTTCAGTCTTCTTGTTATAGGTGAATGATGAACTGAGTCTGTTAGTGTCTGTTCATGTCCTCTGTGTCTGAGGACAGAGCCAACCCCACAGCAGTGATGTTTCTCCCAAGCTCTGTGCAGTGGGATATTGCACAGGCAGAGGGGTTTGGAAATTCTGGGCAACTGCTTTACCCTCCCAAACCTGTGGAAGGCTGAGGACTTCTTTAACATGGTTTCAGAGTGCAAACATGTTTAATTGCCTTTGCCTTCTTTACCAAGCCCCTGGCATGTCCTCCTGTGTGGAGAAGGCAGGGCAGTGTTTGAGAACAGTGCACTGGTGTCAGTGAAACCCCTTCTGCCCTCCTGGACAGCCCTCACAGAGTCTGGCACTTGAGCTCAGCTTTGTGTGCACAAGTACTGAAGTTCAGGATCTGTTTTCCTGGCTCTTCTTAATTTCTTACATTCCTACAACATCAGAGTGCCATAATTGACACTCTGGTGCATATAGAGGCATTTGGATGGCAGGTGCTCCCCAGACTGTTCTGTAACTCTGGGCTGGTGTCTCTCACCTGCTTAGAGCAGAGCTGGAGTCAGAACTGCCCCCATAACAGAACTCTCAGGAGGGTGGAGGGTTTGTCTGTTTTCCTTTGTGTGTTTTGGTTCCTCCAAGGCAAACTGCACTGAGAGGTGTTGCTGGGGCAGGTGGGTCACCCACTCTTCTGACTGGTGATTTTTCCAGTAGCAGATGGAAAAAATAAAAGGTATAGAGTTGACAGTAGTGTGGAAACTTCTGCAAATCATTTGGGTTTTAAAAACAAATTGGTTTCTATAAATAACTGTTATTAAGCAGAAGGCATCTGCTTATGTCTAAAGTGTCTTCTTGTCTTCAGAGAGGGCTGATGTGTTCCCAGAGGTCAGTGACATTAGATTTGAACAAAAGAAAGAGCAAAACAAAATGCAGTAGATAGAAGACTTCTAAGATGAAAATGAGATTTCTGAATATGTGTGTCTCCTGGATTTTAAAAGGACCATTCATGGTAAAATTGTGTTCCTGGGACTTAGGAAACAAGCTGTGATTTTATTGGCTGTGTTCCAGCCTGTTTGTGCCAGCCTGATAACATTAGGAGAGGTTTTGCTGTGTGTATTTTAGAAATGCTGCTTACAAGTATATTTATTCTCTTCTAACAGTCCTAAATCTACCTTTTTCCCCTCCCAGCTATTTGCATCATATTGGTGCATTTACTGATAGAATATCGCCTGCATTTCCTACCAGAGAGCGTGGCTGTTGTTTCCTTGGGTGAGTAACCACGACCTTTTGGTGCTGGATTTGTGCTAATCCAGGGACTGTCAGTACTCTGTACTGGAGATAATGCTCTGTTGTGTATTAACCACCACTAGAAAAGTGCAGCAAACCAGATGCTGTGAAGAAAACAACCAATTCATAGAGGTAAATTCGTGGAAGAAGTACAGGCAGAGACTGGCCCAGGAACAGGACACCCATAGGGATGTCACTGCCTGGAGACTTTGGCATCTTGCTCTGGTTCTGCATCCTCAGTACAGGACAGGCTGTGCAGCCCTCCCTGGCCACCAGGCTCTGGCCTTCCCTCTGAGTGCTGCTGTTTGTGTGAGGTGCTACAGCTGTGGCTGTGTGTGACTTTGATGGAGCTGGGGACTGTCACTGTGCTGGGAACATGTCTGCACTGCCACATCCTTAACTCTGCCAGCAGCACCATGACAAGAGCTCTTCCTAGGACTTGAGCTATAACAACAGCACCCTTCATGGAGATAAGTGCTTACTTAATCTGAATTAAATTTGGAGTATTCCTAAGCCTGTAATCCTATGTTAGGGTAATGTCATATATTTGTATGCTGTTGCTTCTGATTTTGTGAATGAGGAGCAAATCAGGCCAAATACATTTATAATTTTCTCTCCATGCTGTCTAATGTTTAAAGAACCTTCTCTGAGTATTCCCAGCAGCAGTTTTTCAGCTGTCTCTGTGGCTTGTCTGCAAGATTCTGTGATATTTTTGCTTCTGTTACTAGTGGCACTTTCACTGACAGCTGTTCTAAAAATACCACAAGAAGACAAAGATGCTTAGTTACAACCTAATTAGCTCAAAGGAGAGTATTACTGGTTGAGCAGGTAGATTTTTTACTTTCTCCTGGGCTTGCCTGGTGCCTTCTCTCCTATTTCTTAACTTTATTTTTACACAGTTTCTTAGTGGGAGGAAGTGAGCTTTCTGGTGCTTGTCAGTAACTTATGCTTTCTAGAAAACAGGGATCTTCCTGTATCCTGGGAGCTAGATTGAGACAATCTTAGAGCTGTTACTTAGCAGAAGGAGAAGCATATTTTCTGGCAGCATGGCTCCTTGGGTTTGTAGATAACTGTATGTGGTGCAGAGCACATCTTGTTACATAGTAGAAGGTTTTGAAGCTTCAAATGACATTCACTGACAAGGCCCCGTATGAATTTTGGCTTTTCTGTGCAGCTGAAGAACAAACAGACCTGTAGGGAGCCTGTCCTGGTGCTGGTGTGCATTTCCTGGGTGTTGCACACATCCCTGGTTTCTGTGGGAGCAGTGTCCATCAGACTCTTGTGCCTTTGTGCTTCTGTCCCTGGATCTGAGCTGCTGCAGCTCCTCCTGACTCACTGTCCTCCCACAGAAACCACTACTGACACCCTTCTCCTGCCCTCCCTCCTTGCATGATTGCCATGGACAGGTGAGATACCTTGTGAATGTATCTCCCAGTGGCCTGAAATGTTCCAAAAGGACATTGCCATCCCTTCAGTGTCCTTCCTCTTTGCTCCCAAAATCCCAGGTAAAAGGTATGGGTCTGGCTTCCAGTCAGGTTAGTTACCATGGCTGTTAAATAGCTAATCTAAATTTAGGCATAATCCTCAATAGAAAATGCAGCAGTGTATTGATTGCTCCTGCAGCACAGTTTTGGATTTTTTTGGATTTTCTGTCATTCTCTATATCCTGGCACAAGGCAAGTCCTGGGCAGTGCAGGGCAGAGGTGTTGGGCCAGCTCGTGTCCCTGCTCCTGCTGAGCTGTGCAGAGCACCAGAGCCACACGTTCTCCTCCTTCTGTTTCTTGTTCTTGGCATCTCAGCAGCAGGAGAAGCATTTCAGCTGTTGGGTTTCGTGTTGGTGTGTCCTGTGCTCCTGTCAGTACCAACAAAAGCCTGTTCATGAAACAGGGAGGTTTGTTGCTGAGGCTGTTGCTGCTGCTCAGGATGGGGCAGCAGGGGCTGCAGGAACTTGCCCAGGTGGGTTTTGGGGTGAACCACAAACGTGCAGACTGTGCCCCCAGCCTGGCAAGATGATACCAGCACAGGTAGTTCCTGTAAGTCAGCAGTGGCAGCCCAGCCAACAGAGGTGCTGTGTCATTTCAGCCTTATTTGGGTTATAGAGTCAGTCATAATTAAACTGCTGGCGCTGGTGACAGGACAAGCATCAGGACAGTGACTGGGGTTGCCAGCTCAGTGCTGCTCCTGTGGGACTGGGAATGCTCTGCACAGATGCAGGAGCACAGCTTGAGTTCCAAGTATCCAGTTTTGTGAGCAGTGCCAGAAGTGAGGCGTGTCCTGTTTTGGCTTGTAAATTAAGCAAATGTTTTCAGGAAGTTATTGGAGGCTAATAAAAGTGGCAGTAGAGAAGATAGGTATGACTTTCACAGATGTTTTTCCTCCCATTGTCTAAGCTGCTTGGAATCTTCAGGTTTATGCTTTCTAGGGCATGTGACTCTCCTGGTGGACAAGGCAGGAGCACATTCTCTGAGGCTGAATTTTGATCTTCATCCTTAAAAGTTGCTGGAATTTTGTTGGTAAAAATAGTTGCAAGAAAAATTTTTTGTCTTTGATATGTTACTGAGTTTTAACATGTCCTCAGGAAAAATAAAGGTTGGTTGTAATAAGAAAATTCCTGTAAAATTTTCAAAAGAATGAGGCTTAGATTAACTGTTAGAAACTTTCCAATTAGGCCCTTGACAAAACTGATCTGCCTGATGTAATAGAACCAGTTGATCAAAAACTGTTCATTTTTCTATTAATAAAGGAAGAGTAGTTTGTAAAGATGTATGGGACAGGTTTCCAAAACCAGCATCAAAGTTCGATTCTGGAAGTTAAATCCTCCTGGTGATGCATTATTTTGTGCAGCTCTCATGATTGCTTGGCATAATCTCAGTACTGTGTATAACATGCAGGTAGAGGTAACCTGTGCTGTGTACAGGTGTGAGTTGTGTGATTCAGGCCCATCCTTTCCTGTTAACCTCTGCAGTTGCCTTTCATTTACAGTGTTATATAACTTTAGATATCATGCAAGGACCTCATCTGTGATGCTGGTAGTCAGTTTGTGATTAGCTCTACCTTGAAAAAAGAGACTGAGCCAACCTTTCACTTCAGCCTGGGGCTCAGGATAGGGATGTTCAGCCCATGGCCCACAGGCCATGGAGGGCCTGCTCAGGGCTCCCACTTCCCAGAGTCCTTCCACTTCACAAGTGGGGTAAGGGATTCTCTTTTCAATCCCCTCTAAAGCTACTGTTATGTGCAGACTGTCAATAATAAATCCTGGCACAGTGACATAGTGCAGGAAGCAGCACACTTGTGACATCCCTGCCTTCAGGTGTGTGGGCTCTGGGGTTTGTGCTTTGCTTCTTCTCCACACAGACTTTTTTTTGTTAAGTGATACAAGTAATTCCTGTAGCAGCTGAAGATAATGTTGGCTCTCTGCAAAATTAGCAGTGTTGTAGTCCTTGGCTTGTGACCCAGCTGCCATCCCAGGGTGGGAGGCCTGACTTAGTACTGAGCCCTGTTTTTATGTGGCTGTAGCTGCATTCTGTCCTTCAGGGAACAGCAGACCTTTGATACTCCTTCATTAATGTTTTGTGCTTCCTTTCCATACAAAAAATTTCATGGAACAGTTATTTCTGTCCTCAGGGACCGATGCCTTCACAGATCTTTATATGAAAGAACTCTTAGGCCTCGTGGCTTTGTGTGTGTGACACATCCATCAGGAGTAATCCATGTGATTCTGTTTGTAAGACTCTTTTGTTAGCTACAGCATGAGAAAATAAAAGCTCATGAGTTGCAGCAAAGCACACTGAGAGCTGCTCAGCCACTTTTTACCTTTCAGTTGGTGTATTTCACTTCTACATCCCAGTGTTTGACTGTAAAGTCTCCATTCTGTAAATAGTAAAACACAGTTATGCAGAAACACAGATTTGGAATCTGACCAAAGACAAATTCCTCATAACTACTTGAAAACAATTAGTGATAGTCCATGAGTTATCTTCATGACTTCCAAAAGAACTCTTTATGTCTTAAGTCTTAAATGTTTGAAGATGTGTAGGAGAAAGAGCACGATGACCTTTAACTGCTGAGTTAGCAGCAGCCTTGATAAAATTCTTTTATACCCAAATGAGTATTTCTACATGACTTAAAAGATGTGCAATTCATTTGGGAAATAGTTCTGACAGTGTCTCCACCCTGATCAGAATTTGTTGCCTTCTTCATTGCCAGAAAGTGCTGTGATTTCATTCAAACAAAATTCACTTCTGTGGAGAAGACTGATTTCATTTATGCTGCTTTAACACTACAAATACCATTGAAGTGACATGAAGCACAGATGTCTAACTCATAAATAACTTCCTGATTCTTCAGCAGGAAAGGTGGAATTTTATTGGAAAGCAGCTTAGGTGAGAAGTGGTTTTGAGTAGTTAAGCCTCTTGTCCTTCTGGATCAGTGAACATCTCACTCAGTATGAGAGTGTTCAGAGTTGGGATGTCCCAAGAGACAATCTGTTGTGTAGGGAAAACCTGGAATTATGTGACCTATTGGAAACTGGGTATTTGGGTATTGAAACCAAAACCACTGCTGCTTTATGATTTGCCTTGTTTTCACTTTTAAAACTTTGAGAGCTGGTAAACAGTGATGTGTTTTGTGGCTATTTCAGAATGTTTTCTCATTCTCTCCTAGGTATCCTTATGGGAGCTTTTATAAAAATCATAGAGGCTCAAAAGCTGGCCAACTGGAAGGTATATTTGAAACAATTAATTTTTAATTGTAGAGCAATTCCTACATCTTTATAAAAGGATTGTAATACTAACGTTTTCTAGAGGAAGAGTCCTGGCAGAAGTGCCTCCAAAAAAAGTCTACAGTGAAGCAAGGAGTTTGCCTCCTAGAGTTTATTATCAAAGCAATGAACTGTCAGTTAAACAGCCACAAAATCAGTATTTTAAAATAGTTTCTTATTGGTTAAATAAAATAACTGGACTGAGATCATGTACGTGGGAAGGAAAAAGAAAGCTGAAAGTGTGCTGTGGTTTGAGCACTCAGCTGATGAATTATGTGGTGGTTTTCTGGGAGGTGTTGGTCACATCTTGGGAGGCACTGGGGAGCACGTGTTGCACATGTTGTCAGCCAGAGTAAAAGGTCACAGGTATCACATTATTATTTGCTTATTTGAGTTCTTTCACTGCAATAAAGCTTAAGTATTAACATAAGCTGCTTCATATGTGAAGTGTTCTAATCAATAGTAATTGTGGACTTCATTAAATGGTTGTAAATGGTTGTAAATTTACTAGGTATTTTTTCTTTATCTAATATGGAAAAAAATAGAATATATAACTGCTCTCTATATCCCTGTACAAAACAAACCTTGGCTCATATCCCTTCCCTTTGTAATGTAATTTCTAGTGATCATGCCTTACTCAGGGTTCACTCAAGTTCACTACTGGGACCTTGTGCTTGCTGGTGGTTCTTGGCCAGCACAGCTGATCATCAGAGTCCTCCTATTTTCCTTTCCTGGTCTCTGCTTCCATGCAGCACAAATGTAGCCCTTCCCTTCCCTTCCCTTCCCTTCCCTTCCCTTCCCTTCCCTTCCCTTTGTGCTCCCATCCTTGCCCAGCTCAGGGTCAGGGCTCAGGGGGGTGGGTGTCTGTGCCAGGGCAGTTCTGTGCCCACAGGGCCAGGCAGAGTGAGCCCCTGGCACAGAGCTGTGCGTGCACAGTGCTGGGCCAGAGCAGTGCAGGCTGAAGGATGACTTTTGTTTTCTAAGCCCCCAAATCCTTTAAGATGATTATCGTGGTCCAGGCAGGAACAAGACTTGCAAGAGATGAGGACCTTTGTTTAGAAAGCTGGTGTTTGAACAGAACAGCCCATCAGCTGTTTAACCTGCATTAAACAAGTTATTTGGTGCTTGCAGAGGTGCCAAGCTCTGCTGCATTCAGTGCTGGGGAGAAAATGGGTGGGTGAAGAGAGAGGCCCCCCCAGCTGGGGTAACTTTGCCTTCTGTGCTTGGTCTGGCAGCAGGAAAACAGGGAGCCAGGCTGGGGGTACAGCTCCATGAGCAGCATTAGCCAAGGGAGGAGAGAGGTGACAAAGAGTGAGGGCACCAAAAAATAGCATCTTACCTCATTCTGGGTTCCATTTCTATCACTGATGGCAAAAATTTCAGGCAAAACTTGTATTTGCTGAGAAGAATCCAGCCTCAGGGGGAATACTCAAAGTGCCCTGAGCTGGTGGTGTGATGTCCCCTTGTTCTAGTGACACTGTACTTGGTCCCAGGTAGCCTGTTCTGCTCAAACAGTGGCCAAGAAGTCACTGTCCTTGGCAGTCCATACAGGTTTTAAGACTGTGAGATAAAACTGGGAATACTTCTCATAGAAACAGAAAAGTATTTCCTTTGCCATAAATAACCTGGTTTCTGTACAGCTTATTTGGAGTCAGTGATTTAAAATAAATAACTCCTAGATTTCTATCACTGGATTGAAAAGGAGCAACAGTAGAAGTAGCAACCCTGGAACAGTTTAGTGTTCTTCAGTCTTCTACTTTATGATAAGAAGAGAGAAAGATTAATACCATTTTAATTTTCCAATATATTTTTTAATAATTTCCCTCTTGGAACATTTGATGCTATTCCAATAACGATGATGATATTCTTGAAATTGTGATTAATTTTGGGTTTTTTTTCAGGAAGAAGAAATGTTTCGTCCAAATATGTTTTTTCTGCTTTTGCTTCCACCTATTATATTTGAATCTGGGTATTCACTGCACAAGGTCAGTCCCTGCCAGGCACTCATTTTGCACCTTGAGGTTTTGTTTGGAACACATCTTCATGGAGTTCAGAAGAATTATGTTAAATTCCATTATATTAATCATTAGGGAATTGAGAGTGCCTTAAGCCTCTTCAGCCTGGAGTGCAGGGAATGGAGCTTGTACTGGTAACTGACTGGCAAAGTGTTTCCCTTGGCTGGAGAGGTTTCTTACCTCCCCAGAGCTGTACAAGGGCTGCTGTGAAGGAGGCAGAGTGGGAAGGAGTGGGATCAGAAGAGGGAAATGACATCATTGCACAGCTAAAGAATAGGAGAATGTTCCCAGGGGTCTCAGCCCTTGCCTGGGACATTTCTCACAGCAGTCCTGGCCAGGGGGCTTTAACCCTCCCCCTGTGCTGCTTTCCTGCTGGAGCTGTGCTGAGGGGAGGGGGTGAGCAGAGGGCCATGGGCCCAGGAATTGGTACCAGCACTGCAGATCTTCTCATGCAAAATCACAAGGAATGGACGAGCTGGGAAGTGTACAAGCCTTTTTCACATGCCCTGTCTCCCACAGAGGGATTGACTGACACTTCTGCTAGGTGGGGAATGTGCCAGAATGCTGGGGAACATCCAGCTGTTTGCATGAGGATTGGGTGGTTTGGTGCCTGACTGACATCCTGTCTGGGAATCAGAGGGAATTGCTGTTGTCCTCAGGAGAGCAGCAAAGGGTGTGCATTGTGTCCTGGGATACCTGCAACCAGACTAATTAACCTTTATTGTTGGAAACGGGCATTTTCCCTCGGATAATTTTGCCTAATTTCCTTATTTTATTCTTGTGTTCCAGGGTAATTTTTTTCAGAACATTGGTTCCATCATTCTGTTCTCTGTATTTGGCACTGCAATATCAGCTTTCATTGTAGGGGGAGGAATCTATTTCCTGGGCCGGGTAAGACCTACTGCTTTGAAGCACTTAAGTGTATTTGGCTTGTTAATGCAAAGTCCATTTTTCAAGAGCAGACAAACACAGGGAATGGGAATTCCTGGGTCACAAAGCCCAGTTCTCTGCTTTCACAAAGACAGTGTTATACAGCCCTTTCCATGGACATTGCTGGAGGCTGGGCAGTCTCCTTCCCTGGAAATACTCAAAAACTGTGGACACAGCCCTGGGTAATGTGTTGCAGGGGACCCTGTGGAGCAGGGAGGGTGGCCCAGGTGACCCCAGTGGTCCCTTCCCCACTGAACCTCTCTGGTTCTGTGGCACACTATTCTCCATGGGAAAAGCAAGTAACACTCGAGTTTTACTTTTTATAACTTGCACATCCTTCCTATTGGAAGGCTGTTCCAAAGCCTCTATTCTCTAGTCATCTTCTGCTTTCCAATAATTAATAAAATAAATTGAACTTATTCTCTCAGTATTATTTTTTTTTTTGCTTCTGTGGTTTGGTGTTTCCCATTGATAAGGTATAGACACAGATATTTCTCTTTTCTCTCAGACTTCATTCTGGTAGGCCAAGCATTCCATACTTTCCTCTTTGCCACTCAGATTTCTCTTCCTTTAAATGCCTGAGTTAATCCACTCACCTGATCTGCTCCAGTTCCATCTGGTCTTGCTGATCTTGGGTGACCAGAACTGTAGCAGTAGGTCACTGTTGGAGGGCAGTGTCAAACCTCACTACTGTGATTTTTTTTTTCTTGATAATGAACTTGGGATTTGATGAATAGTTTCATATTTAACAACAGCAGAAAACCACAGTTGATTGTGATTTTTATGTTTTACCTATTCTTTCAGGCTGATGTAATTTATAAACTCAACATGACAGACAGGTAAGCTCTTGGGGTAATGGTGTAGGGTATGAAATGAAGCTTTCTTGAAGATAACTATAGATGGGAGTTGCCACTTCTTCTGGTTAGTGTTTAGATTGTTGAGATTCAACATTGTGTATGAAACTAATAAATAGATCAAGCACTTCTGTATCCTATTTATGACACCCATATTTCCAAACTCTATTCTATTCTGTGCTCAGTGATTTTTCTAGACAGATACTGGTATTTTAACCAAACTTTAAAGTTAAAATTTGTAAACTTTGATTAGTTGGGATTATTAATAAATATGATAAGGGCATAATTTCCTTGTCCAAATCTTCTCTGAAAAGATGGAATAAGTTTTCAGCATCAGTAAAGTAGATTTTTCCAGCACTTTGCAAAGGATCAAGTTCTCATGGATGGAAAGAGAACATAATTTATCACTGTGTAGAAACTGTAACACAAAAGGTCTTTGTTACACATTGTTCATATAAGTTACTAGGTGTGTATTTTTCTTTCATCTAGTTTTCTCTTCTGTTTTGTGTTCTCCCAGTTTTGCATTTGGCTCTTTAATATCTGCAGTTGACCCTGTGGCTACTATTGCCATTTTCAATGCCCTCAATGTGGATCCTGTGCTTAACATGTTGGTTTTTGGAGAAAGCATTCTGAATGATGCAGTGTCAATTGTCCTGACCAAGTAAGTGCATTGGAACTATTCATGTTTATGGAAACAGCAACCACATTTTCTGTTAATTAGTTATTCAGATAGAGAGTAGTTCTTCCATCTCCATTTAGAACAAATCATGTATTTCTGGTGTAAAACTGAATTTTGTGTGGTCCTTCTTTGTTAAAAGCCTGACCTACATAGGCAGAAGACAACAAATGGCTGCCTTATTACAATTACCTCAGTTATCTCATTGGCCCCAGATAACTGATGGCTTTCTGATTCCATTCATTTATCAGTTCTCTTTCCATCTGAGGGTCCTGACAAGAGCAAAGAGCACATCACCTTTCAGGCTTACACAGAAATGGTCAGATGTGCAGCTGAGGGGACACATCAACATCCATGGGTTTGTGTTTATGGGAGGTGTGACAGGGAACAAGAACATCCAATACCCTCATCTGTTGCCTTTGATAATTGTTTGGGGCTGAAAGAGTGAAAAATAACTGGGTACATCTTCATGTTCTTGCTGAAGTCACCAAATGTGACAGTGAATGTGTAGAAGGAGCAGATGCACCAAGCAGGCAGTGAAATCAGAGTGATTTGCCAGTGAACTAAAGTGCTTTTACTACAGCTGTGCTGCTGTTCTGGAAGGCTGAGAGCAGCCAAAGGAACACTGGGTAGAATCTGTGGCATCTTTGCATGGAATTTCCATGGAACACATTCCTGAAATTCAAAGAGGTTTGTCCCCTTTCCTCCTAAGGGCTGCTTTGTTTTCCTTCAGTGCCCTTCTTGTCTCTTACCCACACCTCAATATTTGATGGGGTTCTTCCTGTTCAGTGGCTCTTCTCAGAGGATCACAGGAGTTTTTACCTCTGTAAAATGTGTTTTCTTTCCCTTTCAAAGTTAGTTTTGAAGTCCTGGGCATCACCATAGCCCACTTATGCCATTCTGGGATTCTTCAGAGGAGCAATGCTGGACTTTTAGCAGAATTAGGTTTCCCTTTGGGGATTGCACTAAGGTTTGATTTAATGTCTTTTGACATTCCTCTTGTTACATATATCACAATAAAAGCCTTTTAAGAGTGGTAGCAACAAAGAAATGGGAGCCTTTTTTGTTGTTGTGCTCAAAAGATGTTTGATATTTTTGGATCCAGGCTTGGAATGTATAACCATTTCCTTTTTATTTCTCTTTTAATTGTATGTAGCACAGCAGAAGGTTTGACAAGGGAAAATATGTCAGATGTAAGTGGATGGCAAACCTTTCTACAGGCACTGGGATACTTTCTTAAGATGTTCTTTGGCTCTGCAGCACTTGGCACACTTACTGGTCTTATTTCTGCATTAATATCCTTTTTTAGTTTTGGTGGTACATATGTGTAAGTTGGTGAACTTCAACATTCTAATAATATTTTTCTTTCCTGTCTTCTCCAGAATTTCTTAGGGGATATTTCTTATTAGGCATTACTTTGTTGGCTGAGGATTTTCTCATGCTCATTTTGTTTTTATGTTAATGTGCATGAATGTGTATTAAAAAGTCACATCAAATTTTTATGAACATAATTAAGGTCTGAAAGGCCACATAATAGCTTTTGTGCATTGGAGTGTTATAAGATATGGTAATTGTTTTGTAAATTCAAAATATATTAATTCCATTTCAATACCAATCCATTTTTACAAGCATACGGCTCCTTTTTTTTGCCTACATAAAACAGTTAATTAAAAAGAAAAATAGCTGCTTTTCCCGAGGGCCTCTGAGTCAGCCCAGCTCGTTTGTCCCTCTGGATCATGTGCAGGCAGCTGAGTGCACACACTGTGGTGGTTGGGTTTGCACTGCCTCATACTTGGCCTCTTCCACTGCCATGAACTGGTTGCTGAACAACCCTGTGCTGAGATCAGGGTGGTGTTTGCTGCACTCCAGACCCCTTGGTTACTTCTGGGGCTTGTTTGATGTTAACTCTGACTTCAGTGTAGGGCTGCCCTGCACCACAGTTACTCCTGTCAGCTGGGACAGGCTGGGAAGCATTTTGTGAACAACAGGAGCAGGATGTCTCATTAAATATAGACATGTTTTCCCTCTTGGTTCATCACCCTGATTCAACCAACTTTTTAATTATTCCATCCATCACAACAAAAGGAGACAGATACTCAAGAAAAGCAGCTTATTTGCCCTTCTACAGTAGTTTGTCCCTCAAAGTGTTTGATTTACATGTTGTTACCAGTATTGTAGAAGCACATCAGGAGCAGATCTTTTATGTCTCTATCTTTGTCCATCCTGACAGACTTCTGCCAGCAGTAGCTTCTGTAGGAAACATTCCCCAGAAGGAATTACTAATCTTCCCATACTGGGATTGAAGACTAATGTGTAGATTTTATTGGCTATTCAGTAGAAAAGTACATAAAGCATAACTGTTGTTTGGTAGTGGAACGATGCAGATGAAAATATTTCTTTGATTTTTTTTAATCAATATTTCCATAACATTCTATGTGTACGTGCTAAAGCACATTGATTTAAGGAAAACACCCTCCCTAGAGTTTGGGATGATGATTATCTTTGCTTACCTTCCTTATGGACTTGCAGAAGGGATTTCTCTCTCAGGTGAGTAGTAAAGTGAGTATGTGCAAGTTTCTTTGATAGGGAATAGGAATTGTGTCTCAGAGGGCCCCTGATTTTTCAGGTGTCTTGTCATTTAACCTGTTCTTACTTTTTAAGTTTGACTGACTTTAAAGAAACACTATTCCCTGCTTCATGTTACAGAAGATAAAAGGTAATGGCAGTTCTCATCAGCATTAGTTAGCCAGTGTAAATGCTGCTATTGTCCCCAGTTACCTCTGCCCAGCACAGGTTTAAAGCTGCAGATCTCAGGCACCCCAGCACACAGACCATGGCCTGGCCTGTCCTCAGTGTCACTGGGGAATCAGCTGTCCCCAGAGTGTCCTCCTGTCTCTGGATGCTTGGGGGGGTTTGCTGAAGGCCATGAGCAGAAGCTTGTGGGTGACCTTGTCCCAGGAGCAGCTACAAACACAGGGCCCATTCCTGCTGGTGCCCAGTGTCTCTGCTGATGTCAGTGGGGTTTTTAAGGCAGTGGTCTTCCAAAGGAAAGTGGGAAGGGGTGCCACAGTTTGTATAATTCTAATAGGTAGGGGATTGTTGGAGTCCAAGATATCTGGAAAACCCCTCACATTGCCCTGGGGGGTCTGGGACCCCAGGAGGACACAGTCTTTGATCTGTGCCCATGGGAAAAGCTTCCAACACTCATGGATGAATTAAAAGTATTAAAAACTTAAGTTAGATTATAGAGGTGAAAATTTGTAGTTTCAGGTTTTATAGTATGGAAGTAAAAGGAGACAAGATGCAGGATTTTGGGTGTTGCCCTAAGTTCTCTTTTCTTCTTCTTGCTCCATGTCCTGCAGTGGAGGTGGCACAAGGACATTGGTAGAATAGATTTGAGGTAGAGGAAATGTGTTAGCAACAGGTGATGGTTATTGGTACAGAATTATAAATATAGTACTTTGTAACAGTTAATTGGATAAAAAAGTCTTTAAAACTTCACTGCAGTTGCCATTTCATGGCTTTTGCAGCACATGTTTCAGGGTGTTAAGTCCAGGTGTATCACAGCACACTGAACTGAGATAAGGACTCAATTAACAACCAGAGAAACTGAAAAGCTGCCAGTCCGACTCTTTTATCTGGTATTGGACTTTGATAAAGGAAGAAAAACTCCTTTTAGGAGCCCGAGCTGTGTCAGGGGATCTGCTTGGTTTGGGATTTTCTCTTGGGTTGTGATTTTGGTTTTGGTTTCTTGTGCTCACTGCCCCACTCTTGCCTACAGGTATCATGGCCATCCTCTTCTCTGGCATCGTGATGTCTCACTACACACACCACAACCTGTCCCCAGTGACACAGATTTTAATGCAGCAGACACTGAGAACTGTTGCTTTCATGTGTGGTAGGTGCTGCCTACTATTAATATCTAGTATTAATAGTTTAGAGTTTTATTAGTGTGAAACAGTGGTTCTGTTGGGAGCAGCAGAGGTGTGAATTTGTTTCTAGACATTTCTATGTCCATGACGTTTGTCTTTAACACAATTCCTGATAGTGGAGGCTGGAAGGCACTCAAAAGTCACCTTTCCTGCCACACTGGATAAAACATACAGTAAATCTGTCTCTCCCATCCTGCAGGCTGCTGCTAAGAGTTGCTACAAGATTGATGACTAAAGAGAGATCTCTGACTCCTGTATTCCTCTGGATTATTTTTTTTCTCTTTTTCAGAAACGTGTGTTTTTGCATTTCTTGGCCTCTCAATTTTCAGTTTTCCTCACAAGTTTGAAATGTCCTTTGTCATCTGGTGCATAGTAGGTATTTACTTTCTTCCATACTTTTTAAATGCAGTTTTGGTATTGGGGAAGGGGAAAACACCTTACAGTTAAAAAATTTTGGAATAATTGTTATGATTTATAGTTTTTAATAAAAATGCTTTTTTTTATATATTGCACAAAGTTAACTCCCCCTAATAGCATGAAATTATTATTCTTGTTCTCAGCACTTTGGTGCACATTACACCAATCTTCTTTAAGGAATTCCCTTTAGCTGTTGTTTTGAAACCCTTCTGTATAAGATTAGTAAAAACAAGGAAAAGAACCTTGCTTCTTTCTACCCTGTTAGATTTATTAAATTAAAAGAAACCTCCAAAGATGTTGAGATTATTATCCACAACCATTCTGGTTATTTTACCAGAAAACAGTCCTGAGTTTTTACCTTTAGTTTCCCATGAACAATCTGTGTGATGAGCAGTTCACAGCAACTCTGTCCCTGCATCACTTCTTCCCTCTGGGCTCTTCAGAAATCCTCACTCAGACCTTCTGCAGTGTGTGTTCAAGCTCTGACTCCTCTCTTAATTCTTGGAATCTATATTTCAGAGTGGCTTTATGTAGTGACACTGAATTAGGTTTCACATGGGGGTTACCTACTTCTGTTGCTATTAAAATTGTTTAATATCAGCAGGAAAAGTATTGACCCTTTTCAGTGCATGGTTCAAGGGAAGAATTGTTATCTACAACTCTCTGATATGAGCACAGGGAACTGCTCTCCCTGCATTAAACCCAACTTCCCTATCTAATATATATCTAAGGTGTGACACTTCTCCTGGGTAGCTTTGCCCTCACAGCCATAATGCAAATTGTGTAATTTTGGGGTGATTCATAAAGGAAAACAGCACAGCCCTTCAAAGATCCTGCTGACTAATTCTAGAATGTTTACCTTCTCAAGGTCTGCTTGTGGTGGAGCTTAAAAACAATGCAGTAAGAAAGCTTTGCCTTTTTCTGAGTTAAAGTTTTCACTGGGTTTGTTAATTGTTTGCCATTAAATCAACAGTACCTTTCTTTTCCCCTCTCAAAACGTTGCTTCAGTGTGTGGTATGTTTTATAACCATATCCAGGGAAGTGTTGAGAAATCAGCTTCTGTGCTATTTGTTTGGCTTCTGGCCCTTCTCTCTGAGGAACTGGTCCACGGGGAGACAATAGAAATATTTTATTTCCTCTTGGCTGCTCTGCCAAGGGAATGATTAAAGGAGTTGAACTGACTGAACAGAGGAGCACTTTTACCCAAAGTAATTCTTGGTCTCCCTGGAATGCCTCTTGGGTTCCATTTATTTAAGTAAAGCAGCCTGGTCTCCATCAGTGGCAAGTCTGGTTTAGTTTCAGTTGAGCAGACAAAATGTTTCAGGAGGTAAATTCCAGGATGCCCTGTGCTGAGAGGTTTGTGTTCACTGAGCACACACCTGCCTGTGAGCAAAAGGAGCATATTCACCTTCCCTGTAAAAGCACCTGCAGCTGGGGCCTCATGGGTGTAACACAGCAAATGGTCTTGTGCTTTTACTTCTGTTTTTCAGGTGCTGGTTCTCTTTGGTAGAGCAGTGAATATTTTCCCACTTTCCTACCTACTCAACTTTTTCCGTGACCATAAAATCACCCCCAAAATGATGTTTATCATGTGGTTTAGTGGTAAGTTAAAGCTCAAAATCCAGAAAACCAGAAAAAATGTTTCCTCTTTTTCCCTGTGCGGGCCACTCTAGGAGGAACTGGTTTTGCATGGGTTGAGCAAAGCTCAGCTGGACATTTGCACTGTTCTCAAACCCCAGTGCAGCAGGAATGTCCTCCCTCCCTGCTGTGCTGAGGGACTGTGCAGTGGGAGCCCCTGCAGAGCTTTTCTGCCCAGAGGCTGCTGGTCTTTGTAGGCCAAGAGCAGCAGCACCTCAGGTGCTGTGGGGTGGGAACTGCTGCTGTGTTCTCTGGGCCAGGTCTCCGTGGGGCCATTCCCTATGCCCTGAGCCTCCACCTGGGCCTGGAGCCCATTGAGAAGAGGCAGCTCATCGGCACAACCACCATCATCATCGTGCTCTTCACCATCCTGCTGCTGGGAGGGGGCACCATGCCCCTCATCAGGCTCGTGGACATCGAGGACTCCAAGCCCCGCAAGAGGAACAAGAAGGATGTTAACCTTAGCAAGACAGAGAAGATGGTTGGTTTGGGCTTTTTGTTCAGAGGGTCGCTGGGGTTTAGCGTTTGGTTTTTTCCCCCCAGTTTAAACATTTTTCAGGACTAGTACAGAATTTTTTATTAAAAAGTAAAATGAAAGCAATGGACAAAGCCAAGCGATATCATTTTAAAATATCCAAAAGACAGAGTTTGGTTAGTGGTTACACAAAATAACTGTTTGGATAAAGGGAGGAGAAATAGTCTCTTAACTCAATCCAAATAAAAATTGATTCATACAGATTAAAGTAACCTCTGCAAAAGCATAAAGCAGATGATAGAGGATTGAGTCATATACAGAAAGTAGTACAGTGTGAGACAAAATCATAAAAGGCAGATGGAAACTATTTTGAAAAAGTCAAAGCAAAGGCCATGAGAAGGTGGTAACAACAGCCCCCCTCTGACTGGACTTTATTTTAAAGCAATTTCTGGCAAAGCAAGAGAACTGACAAAACCAACAGCCAGTCTGTAACCTGTTGTGCAAAAGGCTGAAAATATGAAGTACCCCAGGGCATTTTTTGCTTGCTTTTCCCCAAAGCATTGAATAGAATATGCAGGCTGTTATTCTGCAGGATCTTAAGAACCTTTTCTCTTCCCATGAGGTTGCTTGCAGTCTTGGGAATTACTCTGCACTGCCCACACAGGGATGTGTTTAGGAAAAGCACAGGGACAGGGCGTGTTCCACGTGGCTTTGCAGTGGGACAATGACATCAGTGGTGCTGCCTGGAGAAAACCATTGTCCAGCCCACAACAGAAAAACCTGCACACTAGAAACCTGTTCTCAGCAACAGTGACAGTACAAAACAGGGCCAGTTGGGGGCTTTTTCAGCCTGGAAAGGGAAGCTGAGCAGACTCAGGCAGCCCTGTGCTCTGGGAGGGTAATTTCTGTATTGTCCCAGCATGGGAAGTGCTTATGAGAAGGGAGAGCACAGAGCAGGGGCTAAGGCAAGCTGGAGGGATGACTGCCACTTCTCTTGAGTTATTCCATGTGTGTGATTTCCCTAGGGCAACACCATAGAGTCTGAACACTTGTCAGAGCTCACAGAGGAGGAATATGAAGCCCAGTACATCAAACGCCAGAACCTCAAAGGGTTTATGCGCCTTGATGTGGAGTACTTGAATCCTTTCTTCACCAGAAGACTCACACAAGAAGTAAGTTGTTCTCATTTTGGTCATTTCCCTCAGTACCACACAGGGCTCACTTGTTGTGCAGCCACCCAACTTGTGCCTTGGGGACAGCAGGACAGCTGTGTAGTGCTCAGGCACAGATAGAGCAGCTGTAATGAAAGCTGCCCTGAGAAAAGTGCAAGTTGGATTAAATGAGCATCTCAGGGCTATCCCAGTTAAACTCAGATTTGTTGAACTCACCTTTAATCGTGTGGAGGATAATGAAGGGTGGCAGGAGTTACTGGTTACTGCTGCTGCCAGGAAAAGCTGCTGCCACTCAGGCAGAGTTTCCAAGTGCTGTCACACAGTTCCTGCCTCTTACTGTCAACAGTCCTGTGACTTCTGGAGCTGTGACATCTCTGCAGAATGCAGTTTCTGTCTTGGAAATCCATACCAGCATTGCAGCCTTCACTTTTCAGACTGCTTCCCTGGGATCCCAGAGCTCTGAGGCTGTAAATGCAAAATGACACCTGACAGAATGTGTAACTTAACACTGAGTGGCTCCCAGAAGTGTAAATGCTGTGTCATTTTCACTCCCATGCCTCAGAAACCTGAGACTCCTGGTCACACCATTCACTGCTTTTCCAATTTGCCATAGCATTAAGCATTTTGGCTGTGGAGTTGATAATTTTGTGTAAAGTTAGCACATTCAATCCTCCTAGCCTGCTCGAAAGTAAGAATTTTCCTCTCGTTTTGCACCTTTCTTTTCAAAAGTACCCTTTCAGCACTTACCCACAAAAGCTAAAGGCATTTTTTGCAAACCCAAACAGGAATCAAAAAAACAGAGTAAGCATCTGATTTGTAGTTGGTAGCCAAAAGCACAGGCTGCCATCCAGATTGCAGCCAAAGGCTGGAAAAATAAGCCTGTGAATCACCACAGAAGGCCACAAACTTCCCAGTGTGCCTGGGAACAGGAGGAGAGGCAAAGCCAGGCCCTCAGACAGCACTGGGGTTGTTTGAACACACAGAGCAGGACTGTCTGGAAAACACAGGTGAAAACACCCCCCACCAAAGGAGCATCGGTGGCAGTAATTAATTACTGCGAGCACTCCGCCAGTGCTGTAATTACTGCGAGCACTCCGCCAGTGCTGTAATTACTGCGAGCACTCCGCCAGTGCCGTGTGGTGGCAAACAGAACTGTCGGGGCCCAGCAGTGGGGAATGTCCCCAGGAACGTGTCAGACCGGGCCCGCCTTGCTGAGAGCCCCGAGGCGGAGCCCAGGGCCAGGTGCTGTGCTTTGCTTTGCCCCAGGACCTGCACGACGGGCGGCTGCAGATGAAAACCCTCACCAACAAGTGGTACGAGGAGGTTCGCCAGGGCCCCTCGGGCTCGGAGGACGACGAGCAGGAGCTGCTGCAGCAGAGCGGGGCCGGGCCGCGCTGAGGGCGGGACACCCTCAGCTCTGCGGGACCGCGCGGGGGAGGCCCCGGTGTGGGACACGGGACAGCCCTTCGTTCAGGGCTCACTGCACAGCAAATCCCACACTGCAAACCCCACACGGCTCTGGGGAGCAGAGCCGTCTGCCCTGAAATGAGGACATTGTTTCATGGGAGGTTTCTTCCCCTTCCAGAACCTGCTGTGGCCACACACTGCAGGCCAGGCCGGTGCGTGGCTCTGCAAAACACAACGAATTGCACTTTACCTTTGAAATATATATATTCCTTCACAGCATGGAGAGGCTTGACAGTTTATACTGTGAATGTTTTTCAGCACTAGTAAGGGAATCTGACTGGAATAAATCTATAATTTATGGGATTTGCACATGAACCCAGAGAAGATGCATACCTTGAGAAAAGCAGATGTTGCACATACAAGGAAGCACCTCTGAAAACATAGTTTTGTCACTTAAGAAATTCTTGATTTCTATTTTATGGGATTTCCTGTTTTTATACTGAGAGATCTAATCTACAGTACTGATTATAGCATGGTTTGGGGAGTGGGAGACTGTGACACAGCACAGAACTGTGTTTGAAATTGTAGTTTCTTTTCTTTGGCTGAACCCACTTGCAGTTGGGTTTCTGCAATTGGCAGTTGGTCCTTGCTGGCACTTTGGCTTCAAATCTTAGAGAAGAGCAGCTTTTGTTTTGCCTGATTCATGAGGTGTCCCTAACACTCCAGAATTCACCAGTGGAATTTTTAAGCTTTAGTGGAAGCAAAAGCAGCATGTACCTGAGGAAGAAGAGCCTACAAAATCTAATCCAGATACAGGAAGTTTAATATTGCACATGGCTGAAACAGCCTCAGCTGGGAAGTGCCAAACAGCTTCCATTAAGCTGTCCCATTTGTTAAGGAGATTTTCCTCTGCTGCCTGCACTGTTTGAGTCTGTGGTATCATTGCTTTTATCCTCCACAGCCCAGTGTTTGCTCAGCACTGCCAACACCTGAACACACACGTTTGTTGCACATTTGCCATGGTGACACATGCAGCAATTTGCTCTCACTGCCAAATTCCTCCCTGGTCATTTGCATGTCCACAGTTGGGCTGTGACTTCAGTTCAGCACCCCAGTCTGACATGCAAAGGCACATGTTTGTTTCTGAGACACTTCGTTTTGGTCTGGTTTTGCTACTGAGGTTTTTAATCCACTGCTTACCCACTGGAAGAATAAAAAGTTCAAGAATGTATTTAGAATCCTGAACCTGTGTTGTCTGACCAGTTTTTCCAAATGCCACATCGTGGTACTGGACTCCCTGGTGCCCTTTCCCTGCCAGTTCAAAGGGCTCCCAGAGCCAGGGTCTGAGCAGGGTGTGAAAACAATCCCCTCTTGCTTTACCTTGGCAGGGTCTGTGTGAAAATCGGGATTATCACCCTTCCAGCCCCCAGTGGCCCGAATTACACTTTAGTTACACCCCCAGGGTTGGCTGGAAGGCCCCTGGGGGCGTCTCGTGTCACTGGCAGGGACACGGGAGGAGCTGCTGTCCCAGCGGGGTTGGCGCTTTGCTCCTGGTTCCTGTCCTTGTCCTGGTGCCAGGACCCTAAACCTCATCCCTAACCCTGACCCCAAACCCAAACTAATCCTAACCCTGACCCCTGACCCCAACGTACCAAAGGGTTCCTGTCGCTGCCCCACCCGGGGGTTCCCGCGGCACCGGTCCCGCACCTGGACAGGTGAGCGGGTCGCTGCTGCCCCCTGGCGGCCGGCGGTGGCCCCGCGGGACATCCCGGGACAAGGGATGTTCCACAGGGAATCGGAGCAATAACTGACGGTGCTGGAATCGCTTTACAGCAAGTCGGATGAAGAGATTTTGGATGGTTTAATTTAAAAGAAACTATTCCAAAACTTCAGAAAATATTACGTTTTCCAGACCTCGGAATTAAGTACATATTCTGAGGGAATAAAGCTGTCTAACGTCCTTGGAACCAAAGAGTTTTCAGGGTAGTGACCAATTCTCATATTCATTATTCAATACATTGGCTTTTATATCAGTCATTTCACAGTTTGGAGTTCTTCACTTCATATGCTTAGAAAAGAAAAGTTACCTGTCTCTATTGACTTGCCCACCAGTTACTTTAGACAATTTCCTATCTTATCAGACCAATATAAAACTCTCATCCTCTTTTCACAACCACGAGCTCCCCATCCAAACTTGGTGTCATCTGCAAATCTGTGCACGAGTAAACTTGATTGTTTTAATGCTCTTAACTACAGAACTCCCTGAAGCTGAACACAGACACTGCAGAGCCCGGGGGTCACTGGGCTGTGAGCTCTGCCCAGGAGGGGCAGGGGAACCCCAGGGCTCAGCATCTGCCACCTCACACAAGTTTTTCTTCCAGCCTGTCCCATTCCCCAAACGAACAGGGGCTTTCACCAGCTCCCCCGTGGCTGCTAAAGCCCCGTCACACCGGCCAGACTGACGGCAGCCCCTGTGCCAGGCTCGGGGGGGGGTGCCCNAGGCCCCCCTGCCCCTCAGTGTGCCAGGCTGCCAGACCCCCGGCCAGGGGGAGCTGCCAGGGCTCACTGTGTCCCTGCACACACCACTCCTGACCCCCAAAAGGCCTGGCTGGGGACCCCCTGCCCCCAAAACAGCTGTGGGACAGTCACAGCATTGCCACGGGGGCTGGTTCACATTCAACCTGCCCAGCTTGGAGCCCCCCTGTGCCCCAGCCTGCCCGACTCACCCCCCAAACACCAGTGAACCCCCCCAGCCCTCCCTGCCTCCAGTTCATCCCAGTGAAGATTTGTTTTCATCTCAACTACACCAAGAGACACTCATTGATTTTAAACTAAAGCACCTCCGGGCTGTTCCTACAGCCTGACCCCAAAGCTGCCATAACCAACACTCCTTACCTGCCTTTCAGGAGCTCGGCCTTTGGGAAGCCAGAACAGGGCTCCAAACTGGGCTGGTTAAACATCCTTCACCTTTCCCCATGGCTGTGCAGCCCCACAGGTGAGGTCACCCACCTGAGAGGAGGTTTCCACCCATGGGGCTGCATTTAAAGGTCTGTGGCACAGGAGGGGACACAGCACAGGGAACAGAGGGGCACAAGCACCACTGGCTTTGTGCAACAGCCAATTTTGGAGGTAAAAAGGGTCTGGATGCAAAGGGTCACTGGCTGTTGCTGAGGGCAACTCTGGCTTGAGCCAATGGGATCTTTATCAGGGATTCTCACCTCAGACTTGAATAGAGATGAGTGAGTTTTGTGGGCCCTGCCAGAGCCTGGAGCTGCTGGGAGGCTGGTCCTGCTCCCAGCCCTGCCCCTGACAACACCAGGACAAGAACTGAGAGCCCCAGCTGGGAGCATTTTATACATTCAATTAACCACCACAGCCAGAAGGAATTAAATCATCTGAGGCAATGAAGCTGGAAGGGGAAGTTATTTTAAAAGCAACTGCACTAAAACATTACTACACTTACACAACTCAGAGTTCAGGCTTCAGTTTCCTTCACACTGCACATTAACCTCCACAGTTTGAAACCCCAGGAAGGAATTTCTGCTGTTGTGTCCGTGATTGATTTTCACATTCATTCATAATTTTGCCTGGGAACGGAGATTAAAGAATCAGTGGTCTCAGTGCTGGGAATTCTCACACCGATCTGAAGATGAAGATGCTGATCTGGGGGTTTCCTGGGGTAATGGAGGAGCTGGGGGACTTGCAGACAGTTATCCTTCCTCCGGTCTCGTTTAAGTCACCTCGGCAGCACAGTATTTTCAGCCAGCAGGGGCCAAAGCAGCCAAGGGGGGCGGGCAGGCAGAGCAGGGATCCAGCTCTGTGTCGGTGGCAGGACCTGCCGTGTGCCTGAGCCTGGCACAGTTAGTCCCCAG
>WEIV01008295.1:0-15039 GCA_013390005.1 Calyptomena viridis
AGTTATGGAGTTTTGTTTATTCCATATCGTTTCATTAGGGTGGCCTCCCCTTCTTCCTGAGGAGGGGAAGTGGTGAGGGTGCTTCTTGCCTCTTCTCCCTGGGATTAAGACACAAGACGTGTAAGAATGGTTCAAAGCTGATCAGGGGACGTTTAGACATTATTTTAGAAACCATTTCTTTACAAGAGGGTGACCAGAAGAAATTGGTGCCTCAAGCCTGTTAGCGTTTCAGAGGGCATTAATGATTACCTTTAACTTTAAGTCAGCCCTGGAATGATCAGGCAGTCAGACTAGGTGATTGTTGGAGGTTCCTTCCTAATGAAATTATTTTCTTCCATTCTAAAGGATATTCATCAGTCACTCAGATTAATAGTCACAAAATAATAAACATTTTTAAGGCAATCAAAGCAAGAAATTTCATGAATGCTTTGTATTTCATGGTACAATTCAGGACCTTTCTATCTGTCCAGGAAATCTGTAAAAGGGTCTTTAGCCCTGCAGCTACCTGAAATAAGGTTTACAGTATCTGAGGTCTGAGGAGCTAAAATGTGGGGGTCAGTTACAGGGGTTGATTAGCAAGTGAATAGGTTAGCCAACTGCTCTAAAATGGTGTAAACAAAGCTTGGGGCCAAACCGAGAAGTAGTAACAAAAGGACTGTCAGCTGTCAATCATGACTCTGGCAGCCTAGCAGATGAGTGTAACTTAAAGGCTTTTTGCAAAGCCTACCTACAGTTAGTTGCTGTTTCTATATATGGTTAGGTGGTGGTTTTGGAAATATTTTAAGAACGTGCTCGAGAAATAAACATGTTGGCTTAAGTTTTCAAGACTATGTGTTGCCGGAATTCGTGAACCCAGAACGCCACACTAAAGCAGAGAGATGGAAACTGTTACCCTGACCAGAAGATTATAGATTTCGTCCACTGGTTAGTGCAAAGCTCAGCTACCAGGCTGTGCTGTGTTTTGGGTTCCTACTGCTTAGATCGGATTTTTGCTCCTATCTCACCTACTCAGAGCATTGTGCATCCTAGCTTGTAGCCTGGAACATTGTATTTCCTTCCTCAATACATCCATGATGTCAGGCTTTTGTCGTTGCCCTTGCTTGTCTCTGAAAATCAGGAGCTCCAATTGTTTGTGTCTTATTCTCACATCTGATATTTGAGTACTGAATTGTGATATTTGTCATGGAGACAGTCAATTCTCCCTCTTCAACAAATGTTTGAAACTGCTTTGCTTAAGCTCACAGCAATCAAAGATAATTTCGAGCTGGAAAAAAAAAATTGTACTGTTAAGTTCCAAGTAATACACTTATGCCAAGACTGCTAGAAAATAATATCTGAATAATTTAAACTGTCTAATCGGTATTCAAACGATATTGATCTTTTATTTTCTGGGGAAAGGTTCCTAATCCCATTGCAGATTCAATGATTTGGCTGTATTCATTGGCCTACTGGTGAAATAGTTAGTCTGTAATGGTAGTAGTTGTGCTAACTCTCCACAACAAATACCAACACAGTTTATAGAAGAGTATGTAACTCTTAGTTACTTAAACTGCCTCAGAAACTATGTCTTGATATATCTTGATATAGGAGGTTGGACCAGAGACCTCCCAAGACTTCTTCCACACTGAATTTCCTATGGCCTTGTGACTCCTATGGAATCCCTGTGCTAGCAGACCTTCTCATTTCTTGAGACACCTTAGGCTTCATTCAGCAGCAAAATCTTGGAGTGTCTGCATCAGGCCCTACCTGAGCCTGTAGCTATCTTTGTCCATATTCTTAGGTGAGAAAACCTTATTCTTCAGTTGAGGAGGGACAGAATAGGTTGGCAAAAAGGACTGAAGACTTGGTAGGCTTATGATCACTTCTCTTCCGTTTTGTTGTGATTAGGGCAATTTTAGCTCCAACATTTTCCCCTCGGGATAGTTAATTCACTAGTGGATACATTGACAGATACCCTTGAGCTAGTCTTTCTCATCCTTCTTTCCTACAAAGACCTGTTAAGTTTTACTCTGTAAAAAATTCTCCCCACTCTGTTCTGTTCCACTGGACTCCTTCTGTTTCACATTTCATCAATAATTGCAACTAAAATATTTGTGGCAATGACACACAGAACAGAGCACCCATGCAGGTGTATGAGCTGACTAGATAGCAAAACATGTTTTCTTTGTGAATGGAGTTTTTGCTATGTGGAAATCTTGGGGATAGCAAATCCCCATCCTGTTAGTTTTTGCTCTAGAAAGAGCTGTGCTTTAAAAAGGAAGCCTTTTCTCTCAAAGGGGATATGCTAGAGTTATCAAGCCACATTTCTGTTACACAGTACAAAAAGTGCAGAACAAATCATATCAACAGTGGAAGATTTACCCTCCTCTTTCATTACCTCATTTCTTTTCCCCCTGATTCAAGAGGAGTTGAAGGAAAGTGGTTGTTACTTCAGTGACCTCTTTTTAAGACAACTGAAGAACAGTTTTCAGTTTGCTGGGTAAACTAGAACAAAGTAGCAGGCTTTAAACATATTTCTTCATCTTAAAGTGTCGTATATCTATAAAGGCCTTTTCATTGTTCTGATAGTTTACTGAGACATGCCTGACCTTTTCAAAGTCTTGTAGATATGGTCTTGTTAGCTGGAGCTTCAAGTCCAATTAGAAACATATAAACACTTGTTAAATGAATTATCTGCTATAGGACTCATCTGAAGTCCTAGAGCACAGCAATGTGAACTCAGACTTTTTATATGGGTCACCATAACCTCGCTGCAGGCATCTCAGGTAATCAAGGTTAATAATTCCTTTGACATCTGGCAATAATGACAAATAAAACTTGCAAAATACTGATATCGGATATTCTTAACAGCTATATCAGTTGATACGATAGGGCTGGGATCTCTCTTCTGGTGATTACTGTGACTGCTGGCTCAGCTGGGCCCTGGTGGGTCTCTTGAGATACTGGCTTAGGAGATACCTGCTGCTTCTGCATGTACAAAGAGTTTTTTAGGCTCTTGTGGGGGCACAGGCTGGGCTGTAGCACAATAGCTGCAGGAAGGCATGCTGCAGTTACACTGGCATTGTACTCTTAGTGGCATGTAAAACAGAGCAGAACTAATGAGATCTGCATCTAAGTGGGGAAAAAAAGAAGTGGTGTAGCTGGCTGCCTATTTACATGGGTGAGGTGTTCTTACAGCCAAGGGGTGTTCAGTATGAACCTGTTGTTTTTGTGCATGTCGATAATTCAGATTTTGTTGAGGAAACTCAGCAGGAGGAACTCCACGGTCAGGTGGGCCATGGGCCCACAGCATGGCCTCCTGCCCAGCTGTCAGCTCCACTCTCTCAGCACTTGATGGCCACATGGGCACCTTTCACAGAGAAGGCTGTATGACTCCAGCAAATCGGTATCTGATGAAGCTGCATCTTCTGGTGTGCTTCACTGGTTTGGGCTGTAGGAGCATACATCTCCATTTGTTGCATAGACAAAGTTTCATGTATGAAAAAGCTTGGATTTGCTCCCTTTTCCTTCTTTGCTTCATCTATGTACTTTTTTTGTCTGATGTTAAGTGTTATCTTCAGATGTTTCAGAAGAATTTTACAGAAATTGCCCTGGTATTTTCAGAGGGTTTCTCTGAAACCCTCTAGTAGTAGGTTTCTAATGACATACTTGGCCCATGTTGTGACCGACTATATTTAGGAAGAATATATTTCAAAAAAATTATGTCTGCTAAACTTTCTCCTATTTGTTTTGTAAGAATTTCTCTTCTGTTTGGACACAGGAACCTAAATTGTCTCAGACAGTGTCTGAAGAGGTGGAGTAAACCATGAGAAGTGGCTATGCTTTGTGGGAAATAAATCCATAATTAATCCTGATTATAGTATCCAACTGTGGAAGCCTCCCATGAAGAAAGATAAACCTAGAGATAACAGCCCAGTGGCCACAAATTTTAGATTTTGAATGAAAACTTGAGCATCAAAAAGAAAAAAGCCACTTGTGGACCTAGTTACAGAGTGGACTAGTATGGGAGAAACAAAAGCACATAGGTGAACTTCTTTGACATAATTTCCTTTACCATTGGAGAGTACATGGGAGTAAGTAGACAGTTATTGTAATGCCTGCTTTGCTGAAGGACCTTTTCCTATGGTTCTTCACTCAGGTTGCAGTGTCTGGGTGTTTCAATACACAGATGTTTACAGATGGCAGTACAAACATACGTTGCACACAGTCCCAGAAGGTTGGTTCATGCCTTCATGCCCTGTGCTAGGGTAGGCAAAATATATCAGTAGCATCATGTTTCAATAATACTACCTGGCAGGGTGTACACTAAGCCTTTTGGTTTTGTGCACAATTTGCCACTAAAAGGTTTCTGGAACAGGGTGAGATCTCCATCTATCCCTATTTGCCCTCTCTATATGGGAGATGAAGCAGATGGTGCTGACAGATCACCTAACGAATACAAAGAGACTAAGTGTTTGAACAGTTAATTGAAGAAATATTATGAGCTTTCTTAATTTGTTTGTTGATACTGCTGCTAAGGAAAAAGAAGATCACAAATCTGGATGTCCTTTCAGTTAATATTAACCATCTGTCTAGTTTGGACTACTCCTTTTCTGGCAGAACTTTACTTTTCTTTCTGATTATGAAGCAATCCCCACTGGCATGTCAGAAATCACCACTGTAAATGCTGATAATTGTTCTGGGGTTAGCTTCAAGGGCTTTTAAAAACCCACGAAGTTAAATCTATGGCTGAAGCTGTGTAGTCATTGGTTGCAAATGCAAGTTGCCCTCAGTTGTGAATACCCTGCAAATTCTTTTAATGCAGGAATGCTTGTCGAAGGAAAATCAGAACTTTTTGGGACAACAGTCCTAAGGGGAAGTGGAATTTGCCAGGGAACTAGCTGAATACCGTTGAGTGACGGGGTCCACAGTTACAACTGGTGAAGGTGAAGGAGGGCAGAGATTGTACCAACAAAACTTTGCCCTGAAGATAAGTAGTGGCAGAAGTGGTAACTAGCTGTCACAGCTGTACACAAACCAGTTGAAAGGCAAAGAAAAAAGTGTGCAATGCTGTTTTACAGACAGATTAGTGCTCCTGCCTGAAAGACATAGCTTCTTTTGCATGTTACTCTGCCTGCCTTGATTTTTTGGGAGTTTGCTGACCTCTGCCTGATAGATGACACTAGGATTTGACCCATTGCCTGTTATACGCATCTTTTAATCACAAGGAAAATTTAAATGATGTGTACAGGAACAAGAAAATTTAAATTTGCATCCCAGTGAACTAGCAGCTGTCCTACCTACAGCTGAAGTGGTATCCTGAACATGAATCACCATAATATTGCAAGAGAAAGGAGAAGAATTCTTAATTTAGTACTATGGGGGTTTTGAAAGTATATCAGAAAATTTGAATCTCAAATATATTTAGGAAAAAATGCACACTGAGGGAAAGAAAATAACCTATTCACATAGTAATTAATTTTAGAAAGTACTGGTTTGTTTCTGTTCTGAAAGTAGAAATCTTGGTCCTCCGCTGTGATGTGCTGGATGAGCTGAGGCAAGATGTCTTTCATAATCATTATGGATTTATTCCCTATTTGTCCTTTGAATCTATGTTGTATTCCTAATGATGCTGCTCAGAGGATGCTTAAAACCACATGTGTCTATGTTAGGATCTCCATCGTCTTTTAGAATCATATGATGAATCATAAAATCATTTGGGTTGGAAAACACCTGTAAGTTGGACCTTAAGTCCAACTCTAAACCTAATGCCACCACCTCCACCACTGAACTGTGTCCCCAACCACTATGTCTGCATGTCTTTTAAATACTTCCAAGGGTGGTGATTCCACCACTTCCCTGGGCAGCCTGTTCCAGTGCTTGATGACCCGCCTATTGCTGAAGAATTTTTTCATAATATCCAATTCAAACCTTCTTGGTGCAACTTGAGACTGTTTCCTCACTTCCTATTGCTTATTACCTGGGAGAAGAGACTGACACGCACCTCACTTCCACCACTTTTGAAGTAGTGGTAGAGACCGATAAGGTCTCTCCGAACTTCTTGTTCTCCAGCCTGAACAACCCCAGTTCCTTCAGCAGCTGCTCATAAGATTTATGCTCCAACCCCTTGCCCAGCTCTGTTGCCCTTCTCTGGACACACTCCAGCACCTCAACGTCTCTCTTGTAGTGAGGAGCTCAAAACTGAACACAGGACTTGACGTGCAGTCTCACCAGTGCTACTACAGGGGGACAGTCACTGCCCTGGTCCTGCTGGCCACACTATTCCTGATACAGGCAAGGATACCATTGGCCTTCTTGGCCACCTGAGCACACTTCTGGCTCATGTTCAGCTGGCTCTGAAGCAGCACTCCCAGGTTCTTTCTTGATGGGCAGCTTTCCAGTCGCTCTTTACACATCGTGTAGCACTGCATGTGATCCAAGTTCTTAGTATCATCTCCACTGGATGCCAGAGAAAACCATTAATAGTATCTTTATTATCATGTTCTAGTGGCCAACTGAAGCTTTTTGCTGCTTTTGAGACTACCTTTTTATTTCTAGTGTCAAATAAGAGTGAACAAAGTAAAATGAAATATAATGTTCTTTTTGTCTCCAAAGTTGTCTCCAAGGATACACATCTTTCCAGCTTGCAGCATCTCTAAGTGACTGAAGACCCTACTTTATTTCCATTAAAGTACAGGAAGTCTTTTTCTTCCCTGTTATGGTTTGACTCTGACACACAGCCAGCGTTCCTGGGAGAAGGGAAAAAAAAACCCACCTCAACTTTTGTGATACGGATTATAAGCAAGTTTTATTAACTATTTCATAAGCAAAACCAGCTCTAACTTAGAATATTAAGAATTCTCTGCTACTAAAATCAGACCTTAAGAGTTTAAGAGTGAGACATTTGATAGATGTTACAGACACCTTCTCCCCCCAACCCTCCCTCTAAGATCTTTTTTCTTCCCTCAGTGGCCTGGAAAGACAGGAGTGTGGGGGGGTTAAAGTCAGAGGCTGTTCCCGCTGCCGATTCAAAGAGAAGTTCAACCCCAGGCTTTTCCCGTGGGGGTTTTCTTCCCGAAAACAGTCTGTTACAAAACTGCTTCGTGGATTTATCATTAGACTGACAACAGCTTTTCAGGTGTTGTTGTCACGTAAGTCACTTTACCATAGGTGCAGTCATTCAGGTGCTGCTTGGCCGCTTCAGTGTAGGTTCTTACAGGCCACCAGTCCTCCTAAGAAATGCTGCTCTGCTGCTCCAGGGTGGGTCTCTTCTTCCCACAGCCTACAGGACTCCATCAGGCCCCCACTCCAGACATAGACATCAAACATCCCACAGGATCACAGCCTCTCTTTTCCAGCACTTACCTGCTCCAGCGTGGAGTCTTCCAGTCTTCCATGGGTTTGCAGGCGAATCTTTGCTCCCTATGGTCCCCCACAGGTTGCTGGGGCTCTATTCCAGTGTTTAAGGCACCTTCTCTTTCGCCTTCTCTCCAACCTTGGTGTTAATCAAACTTCTCACTCTCCTCTCTCTTAAGTGGCCATGATGTTCTGCCTTGCCTTTTTTTTTCTTCTCCTTCTTAAATATGTTATCATAGAGGTGTTACCAGCTGACCTTGGCTAGCTTGGAGCTAAGAAATTTCCATCAGCTGCTTAAAGAAGCCTCTCTCATAGCCCCCCCCAGCTAATAAAAAACTGGCTACTTAAAACCACAACATTCCCTCAGTGGAAGCAGAGCTGATTCATTACACATAGTTTCTTGAACGCAAATTCTGATCGTATTTTTTTCTCTTTCTGCTTTGTTCTCCTTAAGTCTGTTATAGAAATTAATTAAATATTAATATTGTATTATTCTCTAATCTTTCACTACATTCTTTTTCTGTTTTCAGATTTCTATATGTTGTTTTGACACTCAGGAACCATCAGTGGACAGACTTAGTTAATAATATTTAGAGAACATTACAAATAAAACCAGGGAAATACATCACTATGAGACAGGCTGAAGTGAGTTGAATATTTAATTTTGCTTGTGCCAACATTTTCAGAAATATATTTTTTCAACACTGATGTTTTTCTCTTCTATTTTTTTCATCAAGACATTTTGAATCTTCGTTGAGCAGATTTTCATAGAGAAACAGGAATGGTTAATTTAATTTTTAAAAGCAGGGGATTGTATAAAATGTTAGTTTTGAACAGAATGTGTGACCATAGCGAAGTCAAACATGATTTGACTTTCTAGGTCTTGACATAAGGTAATAGGATTTCTGTTATTTATGCATGTCAAAATTTAGCTTCCAACCCTAACAAACTGATGTAGTTCTAGTTCTGCTTTGAATTACCAAAAATCAGAGTTTTTCTTTCTACGCTTATTTTGTAATAACACTTGCAATTAAGGAACAAGGCACTAGCTGCAAACAAAGTTGTTCCTGCTTTAATGAGTTTGTGGTATGAATTCAACGGGCCTGATGGTCACCAGCTGTTTAACAGCATCAAACTTGTATTTTCATCTTTTTTTTTCACCTCCTCATGAAATGTAGTTCTGCTGGCTTGGGAAGGCTTTCTCCTGGTTTTCATGAATATGCTGGAGATCAGAATTAGGGTTTATATGTGACTTATACAAATATGTGAAAACTCATTTACTATATGGCTGTCTTTAAAACCAGATGCTTTCAGTTATTCTCCTCACAGAAGTCTCTGTTTCTCGTGGTGTTTGGGTATTTCTCTATTTGAAGAAAACCAGCAGAGGTAGTTGTTAAGCATAAATTATTTCAATGAAGAATTTTTTTAATGTTTCCTGAGTCATATCTTTCACATAAAAATGTTACTGTTTTCTGATGGGTACTGTATTTCTCTACATGTCTGCAGAAAGAAATAGTTGCTGCTTTCACACTTGTGTTTTGTGTGAAGCTGTCTGCAGCAATTATGAAAAGCTCCTGGCAGGACCAAATCAGGGGATTCCAAGGAGGAAGACTTTGGTAATCATGGCATACCTTTTTGGCATAGATTTTCACATCTTTTCCATCAAATTTCTGGCTTCTTCAAAATAAGACAGGTCATCTCAGTAGAAACAGACTCACTTTGCAAATTCACTGTAGCTTTTAATAACCATTTTATTTTATTGCTTCCACATCCATGCCAAGTAGTAAGTTGGTCATGATCTTTTCAGCTGAGCCTAGACTTGTCAGCATCTTTACATGGCATTAAATGTGGTTCCTTTTTATTTTAACTCACTCCTTACTTAGGGATACTGAGATTTTATCTCTATTTCTGCAGATTCTGTACATATTATGGCCAAAATATGCAAGTGTTTACAATGCCTACTGCTATGGTGGGTAATTATCACTGTCTCTCCTTTAGTAGATTTAATTGTAATAGCATAATAGGAAATCACAATGCATGGTCAGGCCGGGAATGGAACATGTCTCATTTTAGGGAAGGAAAATGCAGTGTCTTCAGAGGAAGGAAAATGCAGCGTCTTCAGAGCTGATACAAAAACAGGTCATGAGTCACATTTTCTATCCCCATATTCACAGGAGGAGTGTGCTGTATGATTCCTCTGGGTTAAACAGGTAACCTTTAGCAGAGAAATTAAAGTACTCAGACTACTCCAGGAATGCTACTGAATGAGAATTAACAAAATATATGTTGTCTCATGGTGTATTTTTTGGTGTTTAACCTCATGATGTTCAGCAAGGAGAACTACAACATCATGCATCTGGGGAGGAACAGCCCCAGGCACAACATCTACATTCTGGAGGCTGCACAGCTGGAAAGCAGCTTAACAGAAAGGACTCGGGAGTCCTAGTAGACACAAAGTTGACCATGAGCCAGCAGTGTGCCCTTGTGGCAAGAAAGCACCAAAAGCATCCTGGGCTGCATTAGGAGGAGTGTTTCCAGCAGGAGGAATGATCTGATCCTGCCCCTTTCCTCTGCATTGGTGAGGCCACACCAGTTCTGGGCTCCACAGTGCACAGGAGACATAGACATACTGGAGAAAATCTAAGAAAGGGCTGCCTATGAAGGGACCAGAGCATCTCTCCTCTGAGGAGAGTCTGAGAGAGCTGGGACTGCTGACCCTGCAGAAGAGATCCTGTAATAGACACACACTGAAACACAGGCAGTTCCCTACAAACATCAGGAGACACTTTTTCACTGTGAGGGTGAATGAGCATTCACACAGGTTGTCCAGGGAGGCTCTGGAATCTCCATCCCTGAAAATATTAAAAAGTCATCTGGACATGGTCCTGGGCAAGTGGCTCTAGGTGGCCCTGACTGAGCAGATGGTTGGATCAGATGATCTACAGGAGTCCCTTTCAGCTTCAGTCAGCCTAGGACTCTCATTCTGAGTATACCTCCTTCCTAGGGCCTTCCCAATAACCCATAACCCAATAACCCACAGTGTGAAACAAGGTTGTGTTCTTGCACCAACTCTATTCACAATCTTCAGCATGATGCTCCAAAGGGCCACAGCAGATCTTGATGAAGATAATGGTATTTACATCTGATACTGTACTGATGGGAACTTANAACTGTGCTGGGCAGAGCACGTTTCCAGGATGGAGGATCACTGCCTCCCTAAGATGGTGCTTTATGGTGAACTCACCACCGGCTGCTGCAACAGAGGAGCTCCAAAGAGGAGATGCAAGGACCCCATGAAACAACACCTCAGTTCTGGCCATATTGACCACCATCAGTGGTTTACTCTGGCCTCAAATCAGGAGACATGGAGACATACCATCTATAACGCTGCTGCCTCCTTTGAAAGCTCATGTAGAATTAGTCTCGAGGAGAAAAGACAACGTAGAAAGAACTGCACCTCTTCAATACCACCTAAGGAGACTTTTAGCTGTGCCTTTTGTACCCCGACTTTTAGCCACCAGCACGCTTGTAGCAAGTGTGGGTAGAGCCCTTCCCATATCTTCGTTTGCAAAGCTTAGCCATGATGATGATCACAACATATTATGAAATATATAAGACAAATTTTCAGGTGAAAAGCAGACAGATACAAAATGTAAAATTAACAGAGTAGCAGAAAAGGGAACAATGCAGCACAATAGCAAATAAACAGAATTATCAGGTGGGTTGACTGCAAATCTTTCACAAATTAAGCAGCTGTAAACATGAAGTTATTCAATTACAATAATAACCAGGGTTTTAAAACTTGTCATTGTTAAATGGCCTCTGTGGTCATTTAAGAAAGTTAAACTTGTGTTGGTTGTATGAAGAAAAAATGCTGTTCACCATTATTCTCCATCTGCTTTTGTTCACAGTTGCTACTGTTGTGGCACAAGTTTCTCCTGCAAGCTGCAGATTTTCCATCACAGCAGAAATATCTTTATTGTCATATTTATTCAAAAGCCAGTCTCTTTTTGCAAACATCACAATGAGCCTATTGATATAACAATGGAAAATGAGGCTGCTATCTGTGATTCTACCTCATGAAAAATAGCTGCAGTACATGGATTTCTTTGCTCTTGCAGCCATTCTCACCTTCTTCTCCTGCTGTCCTGTGCAGTGTAGACCTCCCTGCCCATCCTCCTACTTTATATTCCTCCATTTTTCTAACAGTTTTCCTCCATTCAGACTGTTCCTTGGAATCTTATGACATCATTGATATATGGTAAAACCACACAGGTCTATAAAATGCCTTATGCCTGATGAACACAGATATTTGCTTTTTCCTCCACCTCCCAGGAGCAACACACTATATCCCTTTATGCTAAGTGACTAACTCTGTATTCTGTATGGGAAAGGCTCTGTGACATGATCCAATGTCAGTGTCTCTATCTCACCATCACTTCAGCTTTCAGTATTGGGGTAAGTTGTTGAGGTACAGCAACTCTTCCTGGGTTTATGGCTGTCTCACAAGCAAGCATGGAGTTTCTTTTCTCCCTACCTTTTTCTGGCTGGCATCAAAACAGAAGTAGGACCTAATGTATTCTTTTAAGCTAGCTTAAAACTGAAATGATTTCTACAAAAGGAGTTATTAGACAAAATTAAGGAAATAATTCGCTATAGTGCTCAATTATTCCCTTGTATTCTTCGCTGTTTCTGTCTAATGCCTAGTGCTTCCACAGGTCTTTGGATTAAGCTGGAGGAAAGATCACAACAGTTTTTATTCTTAAAGGTCTGCAAACAATAGGATAAAATAGAGGTTAAAATGAGATTTTTTTTTCACCCTTTTTTTGGAATTCATAATTTAAGTTGCAAGCACCAAATATCATTTAATTATCTATTGCAACAGTGGAAGTAAACAGTAGGAATTTGAGATCTGTGTGCATTTGCAGAGTTACAGCCTCACAGCAATCAGGGTGATGTACTGGGATAGCTCACATGGGTGGAGTGCTGTGATGAATGGAAATGCGTTCATTAGGCAGGACAGGCTGGGAAAGTGAAGAAATGGAACTGCCCTTCATACAAGAGAGCAGCAGGAGTTCATAGAGCACTACCTTAGGATGGTAGATGCACTTGAGTGGTGTTGAGAAAGGTGTCTTATACAGAACACATACTCAGGAAAAAGAAGTAGATAAGGTTGTCTTCAGACAGCTGGAAGAAACTTCACTTTCACAGTCCCCCTGGCTGTCACGGGGTTCTTCAGCCATCCCGTTGTCTGCTACAGAGTTAGTGCAGTGAGCATGAGTAATGAATTTTCTGGACTGCACTGATGACAGTTTCCTGACATGGGTGACTGAGGAGCCAAAGAAGCTCTGTTATTCCTGATACTTCCCACGGGAAAAACGATTTGATATGTGAATGTTGGGAGCAACTACAGCTTCTGTGACTATGAAACAGTGGAATTCAACACATACAAATACCTGGTGTGAGGAATAAAGAAGATGAAGCCCGACTCTTCCAGTAGTGCCCAGTGACAGACAAGAGGCAAGCACAAACTGAAACACAAGAACTTCCACTTAAACAAAAGAAAAAACTTTTTAGTGTTTGGACAACTAAACAGTGCAGCAAGTTTCTTAGGCAGGTGGTGGAGTCTGAGTTCATTCTCTTGTTAGCCACATAGTTGAAGGGAGGGGCCATCTCTTGGCCATTCGAGGCTATTTAAAAAAGGCTCTATGGAGCACGGGGACCAGAAGTGGGCAAACAGGGGCACGGTACGCCAGGGAGAGGGTGGCACGGCAGTTTGCACAGGCAGGGCAAGCAGGCAGGGTTGCAGGCACCTTTCTGGTAGTGGTTGGTTTTCAGTTGGTTTTTTTTTTGTTTGTTTGTTTGTTTTTCTCTTCTCCCCCCCCAGGGAATGGTTTCCAAACAATCAAAAACCAGTGTTAGCAGAAGTGTACTGACACAAACAGAACACCTGCTGAAGGATCCAGCTGTCCAGGCCCCTGACTGCAGGGAGTGCCTGAGCCTCCTGGAATTACCAGAGGAGAATGCAAAAAAACACCTACATGTGGTGTGAGCAGGTGAATGATCTCCTCCGTATGGTGGCAGAGCTTAAGTAACAGGTAGAAAGACAAAGGAGCATTTGAGAAAGTGAAAGGGAAATAGCTTGGTGGAGTTACACCTTTCCATCTCTGAGAGATGCTCATCAGGAGTCAGAGGAGCCCTATGCTTCTTACCATCAGGCAGAAGGAGGAGACCTAGTAGATGAGGGGGAATGGAAACGGGTCTCTTCTTGTGGAGGTAATAAAATTCCCTCCTTGTGGTGGCCTGCTGGGAGCAGGACACCTGTGTGATCAGGGGATGCTTGGCAGAGGAGTGCAGTGTCGATCTGTGTCCTGTGGACATGGCCTGATGTCTGTGGTTGGACAAGGACAGCTGAACCTTTAGGCTATTGGGTGATTAATGTAAACATTAGAGTGTGTTATATGGCTGCTTGCTGTGTAGAGAGAAGAAGCAGACGTCTTGGTAGGCAGACATCCTGCCACAGACAGGCGTGTTTAGGCAGATAGGCATGTTGTCTACGTGGCGTGGACATACTGTTTGTTAAGGTTAGTAGATTAGCTTAGGAACTATAGGAAGCATAGTGGTATTAGCTTAGGCTAGCTTAGCTTAGGTAGGCAGGCCTGTAGGGCCTAACTGTATGCATGAGACCAGCCGTGTGTAATAGCTATGTAGATATTGCTTGTAATAAACCTGGCTGATGCATAAGCCTTCCTGGAGTCAGTATAAGCCGCTCAGAGACATCCGGTACCCGACATCTGGTGACCTCCTGATGTTCCTGTGAAGGACCATGTCATGGAGGTGACACCTCCTGTCCACCACCACCTCAGGTGTTGCTTCAGAACAGGTAAGAGGCCTTGGATCCAAGGGTCAGGCAGATGACACTGAAAAAAATAATCTGTTGGGAGAGTCTCCCCATTACACCTCATCTGTCAGATGAGTATTAAAAAGTATTAGAAAGAAAAGAAGGGTAGTCATAGTAGGTGATTCCCTTCTGAGGGGAACAGAGGGCTCTTTATGTTGACCAGACCCATCTCACAGAGAAGTCTGCTGCCTTCCTGGGGCCCGGGTACGGGGCATCGCCAGGAGACTACCTGAGCTAATTCAGCCCTCTGATTATTACCCATTGCTGCTTGTGCAAGCCAGCAATGATGAGGTTGATAAGAAGGGCACCAGAGTAATTAAAAAGGAATTCAAAGCTCTGGGTCCATTGATTGATGGGGCAGGAGCACAGGTGGTGTTCTGCTCAGTTCCTTCAGTGGCAGGAATGAATATCGAAAGGAACAGGAGAACCCACATTACCAATAAATGAGCTGCCTGCCAACCTCTGTGATTCTATGATGTCAGTCTGTGATAAAGATACACCCCAAAGCAAACTTCATGGTTAGCTTTACAAAAGCTTACTTGTAAAGAAGTTACAGGGAGGAATCCCAGCTGACAAACCAATTCTAAAGTAAGCTTTATTTAGCATTACAACAGCAGCAGCTTTTGTCTGTTATGCATGTTGCCATACAAATAGCAGTAGTACATGATCCTATTTACTCTCTCACGCACTTCTATGGCCCTTTCAGCCCATGGCTTCACTGTTCTGCAGAGGCTGAGAGACACAGTAAGATGTCATATTGTGGTGGTTTGACCCTGGCTAAATGCCAAGGACTCACACAGCCA
>WEIV01008295.1:15431-30394 GCA_013390005.1 Calyptomena viridis
CGGGTCCAGCCTGGAGCTGACTGACATTGGCTCTGCTGGAAATGGAGAAACTTCCAGCAGTTTCTCAAAGAAGCCTCCCCATAGGCCCCCCTGCTAACAAGAAAAAAACCTGGCCACTAGAAACTACCACATATATAACTTGGACTGATGGACACTGTCAATTAATATTATTATTCACAGCTTATCAGTTGGGAGGATGATTTCCAGACTGTCAGCCAAGTATGAAGGAGATCCATAGAAAGTTAATTAGGAGCTGAGGGTTTCTGTGTTGACAGAGCCTGGCTCTCCCTTTTCATAACTCTAGGTCTGCACAAAGAAGTAAGCACCCCAGAACTTGGGAAGGATGGAGAACTGATGAGCAGTAGGTGGCTTAGAGTCAGTCTGAGGAAGCAGATGAAGTTGTTGCTATGTCCTGGTGCCACTTGTAAGATCTGTGTGGGAGCCCCACTCTGGAGTTCTGCAGAAGACCAGTTCTTACTGACCTACCCCTAACTGAGTAGCTCAACTCTTACTCTGTTTTTTTCCCTAGCTGGCTACAGAAATTAGCTCAAAATAACCATAAATCTGCCTGTGAGCTTTCACCTTGGGCAAACAATAGAAAGAAATTGTTAAGATACTACTGTGACTGCCAGATGAGGCATGAAATGTAGCACATCTCAGAAGAATAAGTAACAATCGGTGTCTAGAAACTGATGGAAATAGGGAATCTGTACCTTCCTAATTATTGAACTCATCTTGTTGTGATGCTGGAACTCAAAATGGAATACTTCTACCTAGATAACAACACAATTGATGCACACTTATCATGTAAGTCAGTCATAGCAGTCAGTCCATGACAGCACATTGTTGTGGCAACCTCGTACCTAGAGTCTTTCATTATTAGTCATTTCCCCCCTTGGACCTTGCCATATAATATAATCCTCACTTATTGCTTTTGTCTCTACATGGTTGCAAGAATGCCACAGAATCTGTTATTTTTCTTGGCAGCAGATATTTGTTTGTTTACCATGATGTGCAGCTTTTGGTGCAAAGACCTCTACTTGCACATATGACAATTTTGGCCTGGTGTGAGATTCCCAAGGTGCATGCACAGATTGTTTGCAGACATTGATCAAACCAGCTGACAGGGCAAAACCACAGATATGAGAAGGGGTGTGATTTTTGCTTTTTTTATTGTCTAAGTGATGTGAAAAATTTTAGAAGAAATAGCCTCATCTGTTTGCTAGCTTTGAAAACAGGAAGAACCTCTGAAGTTTTTAAATTTACTTTTTTTGGGAGCTGTTGTTTCTTGTTTCAGGATGATCAGTGTGAGTCAGCCATTCCTTTTGCCAAGCAGAAAGCATTCCTAATGTCTAACGGTTGTCCCTAATAATCCTAAGGAACAAGTATTTCAACCTGTGGAATACATTTTTTGTCTTTGCAGTTTTGCAGATTGACAAGGCTTTTTGTTTAGAAAGCAAATCAAGAATGACAAAGTGATGCTGTCTCTTTCATGAAAATTGTCTTCTAAAAAACAGATTATACAGGGATTTTTCTGTACCTCCCAGGTTTGAGATACTTACGTATTATTTGTACCCATTATTTGGGTCTTACGCTCCCTTAACCTAGGCTACATTATGTTTCAGTTTAGGAAGTCTCACTCTTCTCACATCAACCACAGGGTAGACCAGGAAAAACTGGACAGACGTATAAAATTGGAATCAGAAATGCCAATCAGGCCTTAAATGTTTAAATAACATTGAATATATAAACATCTGAGCTTATTACCATGCTTTCTTCTTGCTGAAGAATGGAATGGATAATTCCAAACAATAAACAACCACCAAGTTTCTGTCTCTCCTTTCTTATTGAAATAAGATTTTCTTTCTCATACAGTTGCAATAAATGCTGCATTAAAGATTTTCAAAACTGCTTGTGTGTCACAAGAATCACATATAAAAACAAATCAGTCTAACATGGAAACAAAAGGCCAGTTTTCCCCATGAAACAGGGTGAAAGTCAGGATCAATTGGCTGTGCAGGAACTCTGTGGAGCTGCCCTTCAGGTTTTTCATTAGGTAGGTAACAAGTTATGACCTGTAATCAAAGCAGGCGATCCATTACAGAGATCTTCCTTTGTTGCATGTGATCTTTTGAAATGCTGGCATTTAACATGAACAGGCTGAGGGGAACCCTGTGGCAATACCTGCCTGTACAGATTTAAATATATATTTATCTCGTTGCCTATATATTTATGCTATGTGTCAAACTGAAAAATGAGGAGCAGCTGCCTCTTTGGAGAGTTGTAAAAGTGAAGCTCTACTTTTTGTGATACTCAGCAATCTGTAGTGTTGAATCAGTGTCCTGATTTCCTTTGCAGTTGTGGTGAGATAAGAGTATTCTTCACTTTGTTATGAATTTGGAAAAATTCAGGCAAAAGTGCCATATATATGTCAGCTTTCTTCTTTTTGTGGTGTGTTATTTGCTCTTTGTTGTTGTGGGTTTTTTTTAAATCTCATACATTTACTATTTGATGTTGCAACTGGAACTGCTATTGCTGTGAACCTGTCTCTTGTTTATATATAAATATATATATTCTTGGTCTATATATTCAGCATGTTTCAAAAAAAGAGATGGTTCCAGTGCTGGCTAAGAGAAAAGTCTGACAAAGGCAGGAGATCTCCAGCTAAGAGGTGGATTACTATGTGACTTCAAGGCACACAAAATCCAAACCCAGCAGCCAGGTGAGTGCAGTAACTTCAACCTGTAGGACTCCAAAGCCCAAGGATGCAATGCTGGCATGTTGTCTGCAAGTTCTGCAAGTTTCCTGTCTCAGGAGACAGGAAACATCATGACACAGCTGAACAGGTCCTGGTGACAGAAGGCCTATCTTCAAGAGGGAAAACCTCCTCTGTGGGATTTCTGCACTTTTTTTGGGCAGAAATTTTGCCCCTGTTAGGGGGATTCATTACCCTATTTCCAATCTAATTAAGAAGTCCCTGGAAAGCTACTTTACAGAGAGATAAGGCACATGCTGGTCCACTTTACTCAATTCTAAAAAATAGGCACTAATGGTTTTAAAACAAGTGAACAAATCTTCCTTTTCTTGTCTCACTTCCTTTTTTCCCCCCTATTTTCCATCTCTGCACATCTCGTCATATTTGGCTTTTTCCTCTGTTTTCTTCCAAGTTCTGCAAAAGTAATGTCATCTGAGGGAGCCACTGTCTGCAGGGCATTTATTTGTCCACAAAAAGTATTTTACCATGGTAACCCTAATATTTTTCATTATGCAGTCCTCGGAATGATGAAATTGCTTTTGAACAGTCAGACATTCCCCTGCTTCTTCTGCAGCTGGTATCTCAAAGAAATCTTAAAAATAGATTGTTATGGGCACAGAACCCATAAGGAAAAGGGACATCATCCACAGAAAAGGTTTTCTGCAATTGTCAATAGTTTTTGTTCATGACAGTAAGTAAGATTTACTTGTTTAAAAACGATCAATGATGTTATTTTACTCTTAATAGGCCTAATTATATTTACTTTTATACCTATACTGTAGCATCTGGTACTAATTACAGTCTACAGTGTTTTGTTCTTTCTGGATTATTACAAATGTTTTTACAATTTTTTCTCTTACCTGATTCTTTCTGTAATGTCCAAAGATGATAATGGCATTTGAATGTCGTTTGAACAAAAGAAAACTTTTCTATTTTCAGAACTAAAATTTATAGCAGAAAACAGGTAGCCTGTCAATTACACATTGCTCCAATGTGACACTCAGATAACTAACCCAGACCCTAACTTTACAACTCAGCTATCCATGCAGAAGATAAGATCAATTCATGATTCCAGATGTGCACTGATTTACAGCTTTATCCTGAGCACAGCTGCCATCTCAGGTCTTTGGGCTGAGCAAGATATTGCTGGTCTTTCAGCCCTGAGGTCTTTGATTTCCCTAGCCTAAACCAAATCTACCTCTTGCCTACTGCAGAGTAGAAGATCAACCTCTCCAGTTCAAATGATGACCTTCTGCTCCATCCTGTGCACACCTTCATCTGCCTGTGTGGGTAGAGCAGGATTTGAGTGTTACTCTAACCCCCAAGATCCTTGCTTCCCAATCTCTAACCCTAATATTATGCTTCACTAGTGTGGATATCAAACCTACCCAACTGGAAATGGGTAATGAAACATTCATTATCCTTATCCTCAAACTTAAACCAAATTCTCATTCTAGCTTTGGGCTGAGCAGGATTTTCCTGGAATTTTGTCTTCATGGGGAAACTTCTCAGTTTACTAGCTAAAGTTACACTGACAATCATTATATGACTGCCTGCTCCAGTACATCTTTTTTCAGTGTATTTTGAATCCCATTTTACATGAAGAATATATTTGTGTTGAAATTATTATTTAGACTATATTTTTGCAAGTAGTCCCTATTCTGTAATTGTACTTATTTGAACTTGCATCTTCATGTACAACAGCAGTGATTGTTCTTCCATCTAGATATAACTAACCTTCAGTAACTATACACTCACAGTACAGATTTAATGGAAGCATTTATTATTGTTCTCACTTGAGTAGCTGAAATATTCAGTAAAATGCTGAACCTTAAAGTAATTCTGTGGTTTTGTTCAGGAACCAAAACCTCTTTGAACACTGATCCCCAAAGGCCAAAGTATAGAATATTAATATTTGCTGCTTCTTCTCTAAGTTCATTTTGTAACTAGTGGAGCATCTGTGAAGTTCCAACACAAAAGGCCTCTGCTTTACCTTGTGATGCCAGGTCTTCTCCTGTGGTGATTTCTGTCTCTTGCTAGCAAAACTCAGGTGGTGTAACTCAGATTTATGCAAAGAAACTCCACATGCATGCATGTGGGAAGGCTACTTTTTAACTGCGTTATCTGCAGTTTCCTTGACTATGAGGTTGCCCATCTCACTTTGAGCTCTGGCTCTCCTGCTTTGCAGAGGGTGGTGCTGCTCTGACTCCTGCCTAACTGGCTTCGTTTTTGCGACAAGGTTAACTCACCTATGGAGTGAGGATGGAGAAGAGACTCTTGTACAATTGCATTCCCTAGCATGGACCAACCGTGGGTGTCCTCTTCAGACTCCTCTACCTGATCATTTACACCAACTGGGAAATCACAGTGTCTTACTCTCTGTCTCTGTTGACTGAAAAGGGCAGAATTTGCAGCAAAAAGCAATATCCAGTGGCCTTCAGAGCCGGCAGAGATGGCCAGCAAGCCCATACCAGCCTTGTTTAGGTACCTTGCAGTCCAATCATAGAATCACAGAATCTTAGAAATGTTTAGGTTGGAAAAGACCTTTCATCCAACCATGAACCTAAAACCACATCTCTAAAAGCCACATCCACATGTCTTTTAAATTCCTCCAAGTATTTAAACTCAATCATTTCCAATAATCTGCTGTTTTTTAAAAACATAAGTCAAACCTGATAGCTGTTATAAAGCAATACTAGCTGTAAAACTGAGCATTTTGTGCTAGCTGTTTCTCTGCCAGTGGATCATTTTTGGATTTTATTTTTTGGGTGGGGGGGGTTGTGGTTTTTGTTTGTTTGTTTGTTTTGTTTGGGTTTTTTTTAAAGAGGAAATTGCAGTTTGCTGGTGCCAGCAGAATTTTTACAAAGAAACAGATTGCTGGGATTTAATTTGTTTAGTAACTTTACATGTAAATGTCATTCTTGACTGTTTCTTTTAGTCTTCTTCACAAAATCATGACGATATGCAGCAAGTCCTCTCTTCTTTCAANAGCAACTGCTGTTCTTGCCAATCTCAGCCACAGCATGGTTCCCTTTGCTGAGTCTCAGCAGATGAGTAAGCACTGGACTGAGTGCAAGTTTCATTAATAAACTCAGGTACCCCTTAAGATCAGTCACTAACCTTTAGTAAACCAGGAGTAGTGGAGACCTTCATGGTCTCCAGCTGTGGTTTTCAGAGTATCAATCACTTGATGCAACTTCAGTTGACAGAAGAGAAAATATACTGAATCAAGACTCAGTTTGTGGGGACAACATGACAAACACATGCACTTTGTTAGCACTAAACCATGTCAGACTGTTCAGAGCAGGGCATTCTAAAACTTTATAAAGAATCAGTTCAGCAGATTGTTAAAAAATTTCCTCTCTGAGCCATCCTAAAAAGCACACGTGTACTTGCTATGCTGATGTACACGTGTGGTCCATGCCATAGACAGCAGAGCTATCCCCATTGCTTCAGCTGTGCAATGTGATAGCAATGAGGAAAATGAAATAAGACTACCAGGACTTTTCCTGCTCATTCTGTGTGTTTCTTCTCTCACCCCACCCCCAAATGGCACATAAGCCATACGGGAACAGAAATGTTCAGCCCAGTCCCTGGCTGTTAGTACCTACTGTCTTACTCTGTAAGAAGTAGAGTTAAAGCCAGTAGAAGTATTCCTACAGCATGACATACTTCCAGAGAGTAGAGAAGACAGCAGCTGCAGAAACTGGCTCATAAGCAAGATCAGAATTAGTTGTTATTGTGAAGCAAAAGAGACAATGGGCAAAGGACGTAAGAACAATGGATACACCAATGCAAAGTTAGTCTGATTAGATTACCTCAGTTCAATTTATTTGTATTTTTTGTATTGAAAATAAATATAAAATGAAACAGACAGAGGATTTCTGCCTAGGTAGATTTGTGAAGTGTCATGCATGATTATAGTACCATTAAAGCATATAAGACATAAAATAATAACATTAAGACATGTATATGAGGAAACTGAAATTTGAACACTGAAATGTACTGCAAGACCTCTTTTTCTTTTCCAGCCCTAATGTCCTTTTCCAACTGAAAACAGTACTGATGTCCAATGTCTGAGAACAAGTGGAAAGTTTGGATGTGCCTGGGCATCCAAAGAGATCTTTTTACAAAGTGCATTTTCTGGGATTTCAAAACAAACACTAGGTAGGACATGATCTGTAGCTGTGCAGAGAATTAAGAAAAGCTCAGACTTTAATTATGACTCGTCTGCTTCTCTGGTGTTGCAGTTAATCTGCAAATATAAAAGGAGTCAAATTAATGTAAGACAAATGGCAGCCTGCGGATTAACTTTGTATTTAAGCAAGCTCACTTAGTAATAGGATTCAGAAAGAGGCTTTTGACATTTGGCCTTCTGTTTTATCCTAGGCTCTGCATGCCCTGTCCAAAAGGCAACAAGGACAAATGTGGCTTACCTATTTTCTCACTGGCAAGAACAAACTGGTGAAGTGCTTATGGAATTAAACTCTGCCATTTTTACTCCTAAAATATTAATATATAATGATTTTATAACAAATATTCATATATGATAATTAATGACACTTCTGACATTTGTTTTCCCTTGTAAGGTAGCCTGCTTGGTTAAGTTACTCCCTGATATGAAGAGGACAACATAATTAATCAGCAGCAGGAAAGGACAGGGTGAGATTTCAGGAAATGTGAATTAATAAGGTGCAAAATGCTTTTACAAATTTATTATTTAAGAGGATGTTCTTTCTTCTACACATTTCTTGGAAGATAGTGTAGTGGGTCACTCTGAGGTTTTACATTTGTTTCAGGTATTTTTATGTCTCATTCACACACATCTCTGCCATTACACACCTCTCCTATTACTTCCTTGGCTTCTGAGAGATTATAGCAAGCTGGAGTTGGCAGTTTAAAAACCAGTTTAACACATGGAGCTGTAAACTTTGGTGGCTGAGGAGCTGCTGCATGTGCAGCTAAGCCACCCCTGCTAAGAGATGCAACATCTTGAAGATCTGCAAGGAAAAAAATGAGGACATTAGACACTTCAGCTGTTCTTAGTGAGCACTTATATTGGTGAATCACCAGTATCACCATTTGGGCCATCAGCTCTTCAAAAGTGGTGTATGCTGTATAATGCACAATGCACTATTCTTGATTCTGTATATGTGTATTGTGCAAAAATGGGAATTTTTCAAAGCTGCTGGAGATATTTAGCTAATCAAATATCTTAGAATTAGTTAGGCGTGCATGTCTGGCTTCAGAAAGTTTGGCCAAAGACCTGCAAAGAGTTTGTCACTCTTTGAAACATGAATAAATCCATTTATTCTAAAAGATTAGGTAGAGATATTATTCAGCCAGCTGTCCAAAACTTTTCATAGCAGATATGCCCTGAAAGGAGATCAGTCAAGTCTCTGAGGGTTTTCTGGACTGGAAGAGACACTTAAATCATAAGTGTGTATGGCTTTGACTAGACAACTCTTAGGTAAAGTCTTCTCATTGAGGAGGCAACAGAATGGTTTTAAAATGCAGAATTTTAGTTTTTGCAATGTAACAAATGAATTCTGACCTTTTTGTTAGATCTTACTGTTTGTGTTACTATAGCAACTAGGAACTAAAGTACCTATATTAAACTGGGCCCTGCGCAAAAGCAGAACTAAAAGTAATCCTCTCACAAAGTTTTTTTTTTGCCTATGAAAAAGCAGCAGACAAAAAGAGCCAGCCAGACAGTAAGTACAATTAAACGATCCTGCATGATTTTGATGTGTCCTGTGTTTCACAACAGCACACTGGTTTCCATGCTGTTGTCAATCTTTTGAGTTTCGCAGGAAAAGAAAAAAAAGTGTCATGGAAAAAAAAACCAACCAAAAACCCACAAAGAAACCACCTTTAAGGAGGAACATCAAGAAGAGGAAGGAAGAAATCATGTGGATGGCTATGGAGAGTTTCTTGAAAATGATAAGCTCAAAGGAAATAGAAATTGATGTCAATGCTGAGGAAGAGCCAACCAAAGGGATGGATGTAGTGAAAGGCTTTGAAAGTAAAAGAGAGCAGCTTGTGTTTAACTGGATAGATGAGGAGAGCTAACAGAGAGAAGTGTGCAATGGTCAAAGCTAGGGAACTGATCTTCTCTGTTGCACTTGGAGATACATTTGTGGCTGAGAGATATACTTAATCTTAACTGACCAATTAAAGGAAACTTACAGAAACAGTATTGGAACAAAGGAAGAAGAAATAGTTTTAGAAGAAAACAAGTTATTTCCTTTTGATTCTTCAAGTCATCACTCGAGTTATTTTGAATCTGTCATTTAATTATAATGAAAGATAATGGCATGCAGTTTGTCAGGTTTTATTTGTTTCTTCCTCAGCAATAGGAGTCTGCTTTGGTCATCACAATAGAAATATGACTGTTAAACAACTGGCAGTCATAACAGAGAGTGAAAAAAAAGGCTGAAGCAACATTGTAGTTCCATCAAAAAGAAACAGTCTTTTGCTGATGCTTTTTTTTTTTTGATTTTCCATATTTCTGAGAAGTACCATTGTGCTACAGTCCAACAGATTTTACTCTAAGATTCTAATATGAATCTGCCTAGTTTTTCTAGCCAACTGCAAAAGCTTGTAACATGCATTTTTTTCTTGCTGGTTTTTGGTGGTTTTGAGTTGTTTGGGTTTTTTTATCTTTGATTATAAGTTTGTGAAATTGTCAATACTGCAACAGAGATGGGAAGGCAAAGTGGACAAAGGCATAGTTGAAAAATTGAGTGAAGGTATTACACAGGCACCATTTCAAGTTTTGCGGAGGTTACTTACTGCAACAGCTGGCAGCTTCTGGTTTATCTCTATCTAGATTCCTTTTTCAAACAAAATCTAATTCACAGAAGGCTGAAAGCATGGAACATCCAACCAGGATCTTGTATCTATCAGAAATAGAATAAACTGAAGAGTAGAAATGGAACTATGTAGAAGTCATAGGAAAGAGGAGACTCCCTGAAAACACAGACAAGTGTGCTTAACTGTACATGCATGAGAAACAGAGCCCCACAAACAAAAAAAGAAAGTTACCCTCCTTACAACAGAGTTCAGAGCAGAGTTGAGGGGAGCCCTTGCTTATGGGATGCTTATTCTCTTCCACTTCCCCTGGAAGATAAACTCATAGGGAGGTTGGTAGGCTTTTTGTTCTAGAAGCACGGTTCAGACTGGAAAAAATCCTCAAACCAAATGAGGGTACCTGTCCTGATCAAGACCACTAGTTTCATTAAAGACCCATAACAATTGAATGAGTTTCTAAAAAGGGAAGATTTTCCACTACCTGAGGGTAAATTATCTGGGAGGAGCCTCTGACAGATATTTTTGCCCCCTCTTTTCTTTGCCTGATATATCCAGAGAGGCCTGGCGTATGTCCTTAGGAAAAGCAGAGATTATGTTCATGGACATTCAGAACCTTTTTTTGGACACAATGATGGGGAAGTGATTCAGTGGAAAATACACTAACTTCCTAATTTTATTGTGTATGTTAAGGTTTGTGTACATGCTATTTTCAGCCAGCTGGGATGCTGGTAGACATGTTGGTCGAAGGTTTATTAAGCATTTGATACTATCCAACATGAGATCTTGGTCTCTGAATTGGAAACACAGATTTGATGGACCACACAGTAGATAAGGAATTGGTCACACTCAAAGAGTTGTCTCAATGTCCAGCTGGAGACCAGGGGCATGTGACATTCATCATTGGGACTGGTGCTGTTTCACATCTTTGTCAGTGACATGGACAGTGGGATTAAATGCACTCTTGACAAGTTGTATGGTGCAGTCAACACGGTGGATGGAAGGGGTGCTATCCAGAGGAACCTGGACAGGGTTGAGAAGTGTGCCTGTGCAATCCTCATGAAGTTCAACAAGGCCAGGTATAAGGTCTTGCACCTGGCTTGGGGCAATCCCAAGCACAGATACAGGCTGGGTAGAAAATGGATTGAGAACACCCCTGAGGAGAAGGACTTGAGAGTGTTGGTGGATGAGAGACAGGGCATGAACCAGCAGTGTGCATTTGCAGCCCAGAAAGCCAACCATGTCCTAGACTGCATCAAAAGCAGTGTGGCCAGCAGGTCAAGGCAGGTGATTCTGCCCCTCTGCTGTGATTTGGGAGACCCCACCCAGAGTACCACATCCATTTCTGGGACCCCAAACATAAGGACATTGATCTGCTAGANGAGACCAGGGGCATGTGACATTCATCATTGGGACTGGTGCTGTTTCACATCTTTGTCAGTGACATGGACAGTGGGATTAAATGCACTCTTGACAAGTTGTATGGTGCAGTCAACACGCTGGATGGAAGGGGTGCTATCCAGAGGAACCTGGACAGGGTTGAGAAGTGTGCCTGTGCAATCCTCATGAAGTTCAACAAGGCCAGGTATAAGGTCTTGCACCTGGCTTGGGGCAATCCCAAGCACAGATACAGGCTGGGTAGAAAATGGATTGAGAACACCCCTGAGGAGAAGGACTTGAGAGTGTTGGTGGATGAGAGACAGGGCATGAACCAGCAGTGTGCATTTGCAGCCCAGAAAGCCAACCATGTCCTAGACTGCATCAAAAGCAGTGTGGCCAGCAGGTCAAGGCAGGTGATTCTGCCCCTCTGCTGTGATTTGGGAGACCCCACCCAGAGTACCACATCCATTTCTGGGACCCCAAACATAAGGACATTGATCTGCTAGAGTGAGTCCAGAGGAGGGACGCAAAGATGATCAGAGGGTTTAGCAGCTCTCCTGTGAGGACAGACTGAAAGAGTTGAGGGTGTTTGGCCTGGAGAAGAAAAGGGTTCAGGGAGACCTTAGAGCATCTTTCAGTACCTAAAGGGGCCCACAAGACAGCTGGATAGAGACTTTTTACCTTTAAGGACATTTAGTGATAGGAAAAGGGGGAATGGCCTTAAGCTGAAGGAGAGCAGGTTTAGATTAGATATTAGGAAGAAATTCTTCTCTAGGAGGGTGGTGAGGCACTGCACAGGTTGCCCAGAGAAGCTGTGAATGCCCCATCCCTGGAAGTGTTCAGGGCCAGGTTGGATGGAACTCTGAGCAACCTGGTCTAACAGAAGATGTCCCTGCCCTTGGCAGGAGGCTTGGAACTACCCGATCTTCAAAGGTCCCTTCTAACCCAAGTCATTATATGATTCTATGATTTCAGGTCTGAGGCAAAAGATAAACAGTTGCAGATTCTGTGTGGTGTATATATATTCTGTACAAACCCTGAATACAGCAAAAGAGTACAGCTGAATGACAGAGCCAAGTAAAGGGCACTGACAATATACATTATTCCTATGGGAAAGGAAAGGGAACCAGGAGTTTTTGGAAGGTGAACTATGCAGCAGATGTTGTGTCATCTGATTATTTGAGCATGAAACCTGAGAATGTCACTGTGCAAACCCATGAATAAGAGATCCAAATATTTTTATGTTTTGTGGGAAACTAAAGGAATTACAAATTATAAATTAAATTACCAATGGATATCTCCAAGGTAGGTGCTGCTCTAGTCCTATAGAGGAGGGTCTGAAATTAAGGACCTCTTATTTATGCCCAAGGAATGCACACACATCCACACGCACACACAAAATACCCTAAAAAACCACCCCCCCCCAAACAATTAACCCCACGCACACACCAAAAAAAGCCCTGAATAACTTCATGCAAGTGACAGGATTTTCTATAAACTATTCTCTATTGTTCCCCAAAGCTAGCAAGCATATCCTCCCCATAAGAATACAGAGTCTTTTCTTCTATGTACAAAACTAATGCTTTGCAAGTCAAAAACATTTGGGAGTCATTATTACAGAAGCAGATCATGTACATGGTTAATATGATATTATAAACCACCTCCTCTCAAAGCACAATAAAGTCTATCAGCCAAAACTTTTCATAGGCAAAATCTGAACTGGATGAGGGCCGGAGCAATCATACAAGGTACTACCAGGGCTGTCAGCACAGCTGACTAGAGGCATATGTCAGTTTAAGGGGAAAAGTTCTAGACAGTACATGGGATTCAGGAATAGTAATATCCAAAGTATATTAAGACGTTACATCACAGTCATTCGGGAATTTGAAAACTCAGTGAGTGTCACAGTGACTTTGGAAACCTGTTACGGCTTTTGATGCATGCCAAAATTTGCTAACATTATGAGAAGCTAAGGCCAAATAACTGAAACAGCATGTGTGGGCTCTTGTACAAAGAGCACATTTGTTCATAATGGCTGAGGAAATACTCCATGTAGCTGTTCTGTACTAATCTGTTCTTAGTATTTCCCTGATACAGCCATACCAAAAGATCTAATATTAAAGCCAGTCAGTGATTGTTCTTTGATTGACTACAGTGAGTGACTACATGTTTCCATGCAAAGCAAATTTTTATAAAGACTTCAAGAAACTTTAAGAAGACTACATGTTACAATTAAGAAGAGTTTAGTTGGCATAAATGAATGCAGTTTCAATTTAAATTCAGATCTCTATGAATTGGTGCTTGTTCCTGTTTCCCTGGAGCTCATGAATCAGTAGAAAGTGGTTTTCAGAGTAGTCCACCAAAAAGGTTCTGACATCTTACATCCTTTTGGCTAGCTTTGTAACTTGGAAGGACATTTTTCAGGAATTGAACTTTTCAAACTTCTCACTCTACCTGATCAGTTTAGGTGATGACTCAAAAGCATGGCTGAAGTGAGTTTGCCTACCTGAGCTCTGAGGAATCCTCTGGACAGCTAGGTTTTCCTAGATATTTCAGTGGGAAACTGTATTGCACAACTGCTGAAGCCACCAAGACAAAATGAATGCAAAAACATTGAACAGGGAGGAGAGGGGGGTTTAGACTATGGTACATGGGTCTAGCGGCTAGGTCTGACCTGGAGGTGGGAGCAGAGGGCAACTGTGTGAAGTTTCCAGATGACAGGAGATGTGAGGACCAGCAGATATACTCGTGGCAGGACTGCTGTTGAGGAGCACTATGAACAAGGGCCAACATGGTACTCATCAAATTTGACACAGACAAATGTTGAGCCTGTTTGTTCAACTCAAATGTTGAGTTGAAAGCAGGGCAGTGCAGAGATATAGGCTAGGGCTGGCAGTGCTGGAGAGCAGCTCTTCCTGCCAGTGAACTGAAGCGGGACAAGTCATATGCCTGGGTAGACAAGAGGAACAGTGGTGCCTGGGGTGGCATCAGCAGGACACATCCCTACAACCCAGAGGAGTGCAGGGACCATCTACTGCTTGGCACTGGCCAGCCACTGTCTGGTACTGCCTCCAGTTTGGGGCCCCAGTGCAAGAATGACTCTGACAAATGAGTGGGAAATGAGGGGAGGCCATGGAGACAGTGGGGCTGGAGACCCTGTCCTAGAGGAGAGGCTTCAGGACGAGGTCTGGTTCAGCTGGGAGAAGAGAGGACTTTGGGGACACCCAACAGCAGTCTTGGTATGGATAGGAGAGGAACAGAGAAAATACAGCCGTCACAGTGGTGCATGGTTGAGAGTGGGAGGCAGTAGCACAGCTGAAACAGTGGAAATTCAGAACATCTATATGGAAGAAACGTTTTCTCCTCAAGGACAGCCCAACACTGGAGCCAGGGCCCTGACAGACTGTGCCATCATGAGACTTGGATGTTATCAAATCTCAACTGGACAAAGCCCTGAGCAACCTGGTCTGAGCTCAAAGTTGACAGTGCTTCGGGCAGGGTTTGGACTGGAGACCTCCTTCCTAGCTGAGTTATCCTTTAATGCTATGAACTACAGCTCTTGGAGCAGCAGCTCCTCAGCAGCTTCTGCACCACTGTTAGCTCGAAGAGCAAGGGTATCCTGCCGTTGTCCTTTGGTAGGGCAGGTTTTATGGCTGGGAAGGATGGCAGGGCAAGTCGTAGTAGCACAGGAGCTCTGGTGGGGTGGCAGCCCCTTCTCCCTCGGCAGCTGGGTTTGAGTAGACATCTTACTACCACGTACAAACAGCTGACGAGTACATCAGACGGAGCCAGGCTCTTCGAGTGGTACTCACCAGTGGTACCCAGTGAGGGGAGCAAGGCATTGGACACAAGCCGAAACACGGGAAAATCCTCTTAAACGTAAGAAAGCACGTTTTCACTGTAAGGGGAGTGACGGTCTTCGGCAGGTTGCCCGGAGAGGCGGCAGCACCCCCGCGGCCGGGGCCCACCCTGCTGCGAGACGGGGGTGGGACGGGCCGCCCACCCGCGGTGCCCTCGG
>WEIV01008295.1:30447-64325 GCA_013390005.1 Calyptomena viridis
CATCGCCCCTCGGGCGCTGCTCCAGACCCCGGCAGGGCGGCGGCATCTCGGGGCGCCGCTGCTCCCGGCGGTGCCGCGCCGCTCAACTTTTCCGGGGAGACAACCGCCGTCGAATCCATCCCGTGTGCAGTTTCGGTCTGTGGGTGTCAGTTCCCTGAGAACTGGTGATGGACAAGCGCTGTGGGGAGCGTCTGCAACCCCCCGCTCCCCCGCACAGTTCTCCGCAGGTTTCAGCAGGATGCCTCTGAGGTCTCCTTTCTTCATTTGTTTTTCACTTGTTGTTGGGAAAAGGTGTCTTTCGTTAAATCTTTCTAAAAAACCCTGACATCTGTCGCATTCCTATTAAGCTGCATTATTGTTATTTTCTAAATATATCTTGGGTTCTGCTCCAAATGTGGAGGACAAGAACAGTTTTTGGCAAGAGTGTCTTTACAACACGTTCAATTAAGACTTTTTCCATTTTATGGTACCCACAGTTCAACAAGAAAAAGTTAAGCCTTAGAGTTTTAGTAAGTTGTATTACACTTTACAAGACTTACTGTCATTGAAAGAGAGAATAAAATCCAGTCACCACACAGAGTTTCCACGCAACTGTAACTCCCACTTGGTAAGTTCTTAGTGCAGCCTCCAATTTTTGACAGAATCTACACAGACATACCGAAAGACTAAACCAAAATAAATACAGCATCATTATAACTGGATGATAAAATAATTTACTTTTGGGTGTACTTTCACCACAATGTCCTTCATGAATGTTATACTCACAGAGTAAAAGGGACTACGTGTTTCTGAAGTTTTTGAGCTCTAAAACAGGTGCCAAGAATAATGAAGAGGTAAGTACAAAGGGATAGACACCTCCTCATTACCCCTCATCGATGGTCCCTTCAAAACTGGCTGGTCTAGTTTTGTCATTCCATGTGTCACTCAGTTGGTAAAAAAGTTTTTTTTTTTTTTGTACTCAGTTCTCACATGTGGAAAGTAATCTAATTCTTAGATTAATCGTTAGGGTTTGAGAATGTACAAAGAGTGGTAACTTAGAAAAGTCTGCTTATTTAAATAAATAACAAATTAATAAATAAATATGCATAGATTTTCCTGTATTCTTGAAGATACTAGTGAAAATTTAGTAACCATTTTTGCTATCCCAGCTATGCCTCTTAACATCATGCCCTCTTAATCGACCAGTCTGTGAAGCAGCACTTACTTCCTTCTTGTGATTAACAGGGAGCTGCATGGTAGGGGTATTGATTCAGCTCCATGGGACTGTGAAATGCTGGGAGTAATACCTGCAGAAACGAACATCCATGCTATAGTGCTTCAAGAAACAAGGAAATTTGACTAGAGGCTTGGATCAGCAGCAGCCTGCTTTTTTTTTTTTTTTTTTTTTTGTTCACAGAACACAATTTTCGTTGTCATACTTTGATTTTTCTGTGCAACCATAAGCATGCCAGTGGCTGCACAGCTTCTGTCATTGCACATCTTATTTTCAGAGACATGTAACTGAACTGCCATACTCTGGGAGTGTTTGTGGTAAACCAGCTTTCTTAATAGGCATAGTTCTGTCAGCATTTCCCTTATAAACAGTTTTTCTGCAGTCTGTAATTTAATCACAGCAAGTCATTCCATGCAAACATTTGGCACACAAGGTACTAGTCTTTTCAGAAGTACAGTCATAGAATCAAAACTAAATCTAGCTGAAAATAGTTAATCCAAATCTACACAACAGGTGTGCAAAACTAGTCTTCCTTAGGTGCTCAGTCATTCGTTTTGTCTCATAAAACCATGCTCCTTTTGGCAACACTAGGTCCTGGTATTTGCTGGTCAGTGGATGTACATGTAATTTACTGTGACAGCGGAAAAGGTTAAGGATGGCAGAGGAAGCTTAGCTTTGAATTGTTGCACTTCTTCCTTACATTGTTTCAAAGTTGCTTTATTATTTTAAAATATTATTTGTAATATAGAGTCATATTCAGCAGATCTCTTAGAGGGATTATCTGACTTGCAGTGTGAGTTCTTTTATAAATCTCTCAACGGTGTGGTTTTGTGCCAAACTGTCAAGGTGATGTAAATATAACTACAGCTGTGCCCAGAAATTTCCACTCCATACTTGAAAGTTTTTTGCCCGGTTGCCAAGGAAGCCAGTATCTTCTGCTGGGCTAGGCACAGAAAGGAAGTGTGAGACTAAGTTTTGGCTTTGTTTACAGCTATATTCCCACTTAAAAGAGTAGGTTTCTAAGGTTCAGTTCCTTTTTCAAGTGTTTTGGCTTGTGTTTAGTGTTCTGTTGGTTATAGGATACAAGATTCTTGTGTGTGTGTGTTTAGAATTTTTATACTTGAAAATATTTTTTTTTAGATAAAGTTTCGTTACCTGTAACCAGCATTTTAGGACCCATTTTAGTCAAGTGCAAAACGAAAATCAAAAGAAAATATTCAGTGCTAAAATAGATAGCTGTTTCACTCTTTACTGCTTTACTCAAGACTGGCAAATCAGGTGCTAATGAAGTGTGTTTGTAGGATATCAGCTACACAAGAAACAATTCAGGCTCCCATAAACTTCTGCTTTGCTGAAATCCTGTGTAAGTCTCAAGCTGTCTCATATGACTCTTGAATTCGGGAGTAGAACCCTCAAGTACAAACATCAAGGTGCTCTGTTTAACTGTGAGCTTTTTGAGTCACTCATCTGCTAGCCCGGTGTCTGTATTTTAGAATTATAATTCCAAAGAAAACTCTGAAGTGTAGAAACAGCTGAGGTTGTGGCCCGGGCTGTGTAAATGCAGTATCATGCTTGAGGCAGCATGTTTCCTAACACGCCAGTTGTATCTTAAATGTAAGGTGGGAAATTCCATGCATACATTTTGTGCTTCATAAAGTGGGTGTTTGTAGGATACCAGCTATGTAAGAAACGCAAGTAATGTTGCTCAGGAAGAGATCATCAGGGTATCCTGGTTCTGAAGTCTGATGAGCAACAGATGAATTTGTGTGTGACCACTGATGAGATCTGAAAGCTTTGATTGATTTGCTAGTACACATAAACAAAGCTGTCAATGGTCCATTTTAACTTCAGAGGTGTAGGCATGCTCCCATAAATATTCTTGCATTCATGATGCATCTGAATGGATAATTTATTTTTAAAAATCCAGTTCAGAATTGAAGAAGATCAAACTCCTTGGGCCCAAGTAATTGATAGAGAATTTAGAGACCACATCAATATTCATCACTACTGTGGTAATTAGAAATAGTTAAGAAGCTTGAATACCATGTTGCTTCTCTAACATCCACAGGTGTATTAAGCATGAGTTCATGTCCAGTAATTTTAGCTCATAAAGTTTTGGAGGTGCAGAGTGGCACATTTTCACAGGAGTTTACTTCTGTGTCAGCAGTTAATTTTAATACATACTGACAAACTGTAAGTTAAGATTTAATCAAATAGTCTTAAGATTTTCTTTAGTCAAATTGCACATTTATTTCAGAGGACACACGTACTTTGTAAATGCAAAATGATCTTTGAAACAGAAGAAGATAGAGTATGTAATAATAGGCAGTAATCCTGAGTAGAGTAATAAATAAGGCTGTGCAGACCCACTGGAAACAGCAGTAGGAAGCACAGCCTTATGTCAGTTACAGCTTTTGTGGACTGTTAGATTTGGGCATTTTTTGCTTTCCTCCCAGTCCTGGCCAGCACAGAGCTGGCCATAATCTTAGTGTAAGAACATCCTGCTCACACCATTATTATAGATAAATTTCATTAGACACAGTAACTATGGCGTGTCTTTTTCTGTGACTCTGGACAAGCCTAGAGCATCTGTACAACATTTTGTATGAACTGTTTCTATGGGTATGTTTTGCTTTCCACTGCCATTCATTCTGACAGGGAGCAGTTTCATAGAGCTAAAAATAATGTGCATTTGGGCTGTCAGCTCAAATTTGCTCTAATGGAGTTTGCTATGCTGCATCTGCTTGCCTGGATTTAAACTTTAAATATCTAAAGAACTTTTTCTATTACCAGAGTACACTAAAGGAAGGAGAAATTGTTTATATTAGCAATGTGCTCCAAAAAACAAGTGATCCTTGTTAAATGTGTCCATGCACTGCCTAATGAGTTTTGTGTCACTGGAACACTGAAGTTATAATTGGTGTTAATACAGTCATATGCACTTTACTCTCATGTGATAATTGACAGCTTAAAATGCATATTTTTCTCTGTGTGTTGCTTGCTTTCTAAAATTCTGGAAGTGTATATTACTTCAAATCTTATAATGCCGAGGATATATTTTAGTAGCACACATTTTAGGGTTTTTAATAACGTTTTCTCTTTCTGCAGTGTTTTGAAGGAGACTCATCCTTAGAAAGAAATAGATTTCATTCAGAAGAGTGATGTAATAGATTACATTATATACAAACATAGCTTTGTTTTCTTATCCTTGAAGTCTTAATGCCTACTTTTTGCTGAATTAGTCCAAGGCACTGTTTCTGTGATACGCTCCAAACAGGCATCCATCACGTAATGGCTTATTGAAAGCAGGTAAGCAAGCAATATTACTAACAACAATTTCAGGAAACTGAAGTTTGTCTTTTGGGACATCCTTATCACATAGCTACACTTCAAAATGTATGGAAAATACTTTCAAGAGACAGGACAGCTATTGCAGGCCATCCCATCAGTCAGGCATGAGAGCAGCAGCATATGGAATCTCAAATCTAAACATTGCCTGCATACTGTTTAAATAGCTTGTATTTACAGCTGTGCCATATGACTTAAAACTGACCTTTTTTGACCTAAGCTCTCTCATTTTGAATGTCACATCATTTGGTTGTAGTATGCAGAGTAAAGAAGCAAGTAATGATTGGTAATCTTAGATTTTTGTGGCACAGCAAGCACAGTTCATGTCTGATGTGTGCTGTCATGCTAAGTTACAAACCTACTGGCAAACCTACTGGCAAATAAATTAGCACATTTGAAGTCTTAGTTTTCTTTCCATCTATCTGCAGTACTTTCCTGTACAAAGTGGAGTACACAATTTGAAAATGTAAAAGAGGTGTAACATTGTTGCTTTTGTACAACTTTAAAGAGAAGTGATCTCACATGTTCTTAGGAGCCAAGGAGACTTGCACCAGCTTGTATGTAGCTGCAGGAGAACCAGGCTGGCATACCACAGTGCTTGTTTGCAGCCAAGATTTAGGCTGATAAATTTACCCTGCCATCAGAGATTATTGGTTTGGGTCTTCCAAACCTGTGGCCTGGACATCTCTGCACAGAATACTATTCGATGGAGGGTAGAAGCCCTTAGAGCTGACACAGTCTGTTTTGCCTTGACCTGATAATTAAAATGTTGGTCTTCCTGGCCAAAGTAATTGAATTTGGAGTGACAGCTGTTCTTTCTAGTCATCTGAAGGAGTGGGGACGGAAAGGCTGACTCACACACTTCTGGTACACCTGGTACACTTAGATTCTAATGTTTGTCTTATTTTCCTTCAGTTCTGGTGCCATTTGTCCTGTACATTCTACATTGACTACTCAGCCACTACACTTGTGTTAGCAACACGTTAGATCCCAGTATGAAATCTGACCTTTTGCTTTCCCAGATATAACTTCCATCCTAGGTTTCTGGGCAATAGCATTTTTATTGAACTGTGCCCAAATTACAGATATTAGTATATTTTTTCCTCCTCTTCAGAGTCAGGTCTTGTGCAAAAAAAAGATGGCCAAGACCACTTTATGTCCATGGAGGGCTTCAGGAGCAGCTGTCTGTGCATGATGACACTTGTGGTAAGTCTGGGCTTTCCATTTGCAGCAGGCGAACAAAGGAATCCTAAATTCTCATTGGTGAGTCACTGCATGAGCGATGAGTTTCAAAGCATTCCTCTCCTCCATGGGATAGTAACGTTCTCTTAAGTGTACTCTCACGTACAGCTGTTAGTGATTCAGCGCTTAGAGAGTCAACAACTACTTCAGTGTGTTTTACACTGAGCCGTGGACTTTGGCCACAAGAGAGGGAGGATGGCTTTTAGAAAACTCATGTTTACTGGATACACCTGCCACTTCTAACAATAGGCTGGACTTTGTTCTGCATGAAACTGGAACCACTGGAATTTGGAAAAAAAAAAGAAAAAAACTGTAGAAGAGCAAAAGAGTGTTTGGGAGTAGTGACAGAGCCTCAATCACCTCAATCAAACAAATAACTCGCATGTAACCCCTTGGTCTTGCAAATGTTACTGAAGTTTACTAAAATTCAAGTACAGGCATTGAAATTACTTGCTGAAAACAGAAATATTTTCAGTTTCTGGAAAAGAATGAAAGATGCAAATGAACTTACCTAGTTTCTTTTAGAAATTTTAGGATGCCTGCATAACATGAGTTTTTGTATTTGTAAAAGTGCTGTCAGGCAGTACTTTGTCATTGCGCTTACTACACTACATGTGTAATCATCTTGAAAGTGAAGAAGAAAACCACTAGTTCACTTTTTGAAGGAAAGGGAAGGTATTTTCAGCACTGCCAATTTTCAGTAAAAATTTCAGTCAAGAACTAATGTCAGTCAAGATCAGTAGCAGGGAAAAGTAAGCTTCCGCTTACTTGTGCTTAAAGAGTAACTACAGACTCTTCAGAACCATTCCTACTAGTAAAGAGACTTGTTCACCTTGCACATGGTACAGACTGTTCAAAATTTTAATAGAAACAGCCTGAAAATGCCCTAATAGTCTTATTACATAGGATGCTATCAAGTAGAAGTATTTGAAAGCTTATTGAAAAAATAAGCCCAAACCAGTTTCAGCTAGTTGTTTTGTGTTCCCCTTTGCTTTGAGTTCTTCCATTATACTATCTTCTGAGATTTTTTCATCCCCAGTGACCATTTGCAAAAGCAGTACAAAAAATGTTCTAAACTTAAACTTACCAAATTAGTTCAAATCTTGTGGTTACATTTCAAGAAAATATGCTTTAAAAAAAAAACAAATAGATTTTCCTTTAATCTTTCAGTTTTACTGTCTAATATTACTTAGTAGCAGTAATGCTACAGAAGCCAGATAAAAGGCCAAAATAGTCATCCATGTAACTTTATACAATGCTTTGATTGCTTAGAAGCCTTTTATCATTTGAACAGTTTTATTGTGTCCATTTAAAAGAGTAATTGTCTTTTGCCTCATCCTTCCCTGTGGTTCTAGGCAGCCAAAGATTCAAGTGTGATTATTACAGTCCTTCTTCAGATGATAATCAAGCCAATTTTACATAACAGTATAGTGCTCCTTGATTAACAGTGCATGTCTTCTACACTTACATGGCTGTTCCTCCAATACATTTTCTTTTGCCAAATGTGCCTCAAGATCAGTATATTAGACAACTGTAGTAGTATGAGTAATGATGTTGTTGTACTTTGAATGCTGTTTTAAATAGATGTATTCTCCGATAAATGTGAGCTACATGTTACTAGCATTTTGCTCCATGCTGAAAACTTTAGGAGTCCTACTGTGAAAATATCTATGAATCATGGTAATTAGATTTCCATTTGAAACATCAGCGAAAGTCTTTTAGGAAACAGAGTCCTCACAGTTTTCAATTAGCTAACCGTTAAAATACTTAAAGAGGCTCTGTTATGACTTGACAAGTTTCTTCAAATTTGCTGGGCCACAAACTGTATTTCGTATTAAAAATGTGTAAAGAGCTACAGAATTGGGAGGGCAGATTACAGCTGTTGTATACAAACCCATAGTGAAATACAAAGTTATCAAAGGAAGTAATTCTTTTAGATTCTCTTTTTTTTTTATGTTACTAAAATCAAGTATTTTTTGATCACTAATGATCAATACTGTAATACTGTTGCATTGTCTAGCACTCATGATTCAAAAAGGTGTAAGCAGGCGTCTGCATGACAGTGGTGTCTTGGGAAATGCTATTGCAGATGCATTTGTGGCAAAACATTAGGCCTGGAGGATAAAGAAGCCAGACAATCCTGCGTGCTCTGTGAATAAGCAGATTTCCCTGTTTTCTGACAATAACATTGAAGATCATGTTTTAATGCAGTATAACTATAAACAAAGTTTAGATTTACTCTGTAAACACTTATTTTCAATAAAGTTCTAGGTGTTCTACAAAGCACTTTCCACTTACAGTAGAAAACCTGAGCTGATATCCCTCCCTTGCCTTGCTTACCCATGCCTCCGAGCCTTTGCCTTGCTATGCCTACCCCTCCCTTGCCCTGTATTGCCTTGCATCCCAACGCCCTACCTTTACTTGCCTTACACTTTCTTTCCTGGCTTTGTCTTACCTAAAACTTCCCGGCCTTCCTTTGCCTTTCCTTGCCTTGCCTGCCCAACCTTGCATTTCCTTGCCATGGCCAACCATCCCTTGCCTTGCCCTGGTTTGCCTACCACTTCCCTGCCCAGTCTTGAGTTGCCTACACCTCCTTTGCCTGGCCTTTCATTGCCTATCTAAAAAAGTCCTGCTGCAGTGGTCTTGCAGTGACATCTCTACTCACAATGAAGAACATGAGAATTTCTGGTGCTTTTTAAAGTAAGAATTGAACAGAATAGTCACATGTATGTGTATGTGTCTGAGTCCATTTATGTGTATGAGAAGAAATGACAGTTTGTTGTAGGTCCCTTGTTAGATGAATGATTTCTTAATTGCTGTTAGCAGAATATGGAGAACTTGCTATTTACTAGTGTATTTGGGGCTTTACTATCATGTAGCTAATTTTAATAATGCTCATGGCTGAAGATTTTCATGGGAAGCAGGTAAGTTAAAGTGTATTCTGATGCATTTTGTGACAGGATTCATTCTTTGTAATTTCCTACTTTTTTAGGAATTTCCATTTAAAAGCTTGTCTTTAGTGTATGTTTTGCACGTGGTTGTTATCCTGCTTTAGCAAAATGGTTGTGCTCAGTCTAATCATTCTTGCCAGATCACTCTACAAATGAACCTCCTTGACTGAGAGCACAGTCTTGCAGCTGTTTGGCCAAAGTGAGTTGAGTTCATTTTAGGCCATACTGGAGAGTTGACAGTAATTGGCATCATTGTTTATTGGAGCCAGCAGGGAGTCAGATGAATGAATGGACATGGACTCTGAGTTGTTCTCAGCTCATCAGAGTAGTTTCAGGCAAGTGATGAAACAGATGTAGATGTCTGTACTGTTTGAGAAATAGAGTCCTTAATTCTTCCAAGCCATATATCCTCAAGCTGATCCGCAGTCCCTTATCAGTATTTATTGCTGTTGTCTGCACTTAGCAAATCTCTTTCTTTCCGCTTCCTCCGTGTGCCAGGTGCCTGGTGTACAGCGAAGTGTATTCCCTGCCTTAGACACGTAAGCACTTGTGGCAAACAATCACAGTCATTTACAAGCTCTAAGTAGGAGCTGGAATCAGCAGACCAGAGACCTGGTGACACGTTTCTTCATGCTTCACAATCTTACTGAGATATTTGTTGTCCCAGGGTAGTCACATCTGAGTACCCAAGAGTCAGGTGATACCTGATTTTGTCCTGTATTATTGTGGTAGATCAACAGTGAGAATCTGTAGTAGAGCTGGAATAATGCCATTGTTTTTATATTTCACCTCCACTCGACAGTAAGAATTTTTTGGTTCTGTTCAGAAAATTTACTTGGTACAGAGAGCAAGAAATTGAGGAGCTTTTAGTACTGCCGTGGCTTTGAGCTGTGGCTTAAACAGCTTCTTCCCATAGCTGTGAACAAATCTGGGACCTTTCCAGTAATTAGAAGATCAATGATTTATGCTTTTCCACAGTTTAAACTTGTGATCATAAGTTCCTATAAAGGGTAGTAAAGGCTGTTTTGAGTGCTAGAGTACCTACACAAATGCAAACTGCAAATGCAAGTATCCTGGTGTCTGGCTTTTGAAATTGTACCAAATATAGCAAAATTATTTTATTTAAGAAAATTGGATTTAATTGATTTTTTTCTTCCCTTGGAGATATGGCTTAGAGACATGATAATGTCCTGGATACAAACAGTTACAGAATCTGTGAGTATGCAGGATAAAGTCTGTTTTCTCCTCTGTGTCAATGTACTGGTTTGGCTGGCATCTGCAGTTGCATATTGAGCTTCACGGTACTTACTGCTAGCAAGCCAGTTATTAACATCTTCATATATATCCTTGAAAACTTATATGTAGCTATATGAATGTTTCATTTTAAGATTTTCCTTACAGCATTTCAAGTAGAGTGACCTGTAACATTTAAAATACGCATCCGTGTAGCTAAGCAATGCTAATCTAAGCTGTGCTTTGTAGAAGATTAGTTGAAGTTCACTAACAAGCCAGAGGAGTTCACATGAATGACTCTTTACTAGTTCCTATACCATCATTGCTTTGCATTTTAATTCTTAGAAGACCTTTTGCAGAGGAATTTCTTTCCTGGCCAAGATTATTCTCGTGTGCGTGAGTGGAAACATGAGAGGCTTTATACCAATACTAGATTGTTCTCTAAGTATAGCCACTTCCAGTGCTTATTTTAAACTACGTGTCAAACTGGAGAGTTATTAGGGCAGTAACTGTGGTTTGTTTGAAAAAGAAGAGAGAACTTGGCACAGTGAAGTTGTCTTATATGGAAATAAGTTGAGTGGTATGTGTAGTTTGGACTACTATGCAAGTAGGTAAAAAGCAGAGAGCTGTAATCAGTGTTTGTTTTTATATGAATTTGGACTTCATTAGACTTCATATCTAATGGGCACTGAAGCCAAAAATAGAGTTACATAATGAATCACCTCTTACTAGTAGAGGACTCTGATACATGTGCTGGATGATCTAGATATTTTTCTGTTAGTTAACCTTTCCATAGTCATTTAGCTTTCATTCTATTTCTTTTTGATAGACCGTTTTGTGTTGCCTGTTAGTTATGCAGTCTACAAGAGGGTTTCACAGCTATGCCTTTAGTCGAGGTGCAGGTTAGTCAACTGTTTTTAAGAGAGAGAAACTAACCACTTGCTGCAGCATTGCATGTGGAACTCACTTGTCATCTTTGGTATTTCAGTTTGATGAGAGAGAGAGAGAAGGTGGAGGGGAGAGGAGGGTGAGTGTTAACAGAAGTTCACATTCTGAAAATATTCAGACAAATCTGTGAAAAGAGAAGAAAATAGTTTATCTTTGAAACTTGCTGGAAAATTGAATTGTTGCCTGCTGGACACAAGCACTAGCTGAACCACCCTCATGAAACCTTTCTCAATTTAGCGATTGTACCATCCTGTTTTGTATAGTGTGTATACTGCAGTACTGCAGTAAACACCCTGACAGGGCAGGGTAGTAGGCTGAAGTAATGTGTTGCTCTAGCCTGATAAAAGAAGGTCTTTTGCAGAGAGATGCTTACAGGCTGTACCTGCCCAGTGGATCTGTACATTTAACTGGGGACCTTACTCATGTGTTGCTGAGGAGTTTGCATGACCTGCACAGGAAATCTGTTGCACAGTTTCTATTAGTGTTCCTATGATCACCATTGTCCCCTGAAATACCTGAAGGTGGCAAGAAATGCAGCTCTGCAAAGGCATGGATGAGAGTCTAGAGTGATAGAGATTGTCTAAACTCATGAATGCATTAGATAGTTAGACCACAGTAAATGTATTGAAAGGAGTATTGAAGGAATCCAGGTCAAATAGGAATTGAGGTGCAGTGTAGGATTTTTGTACTTAACCTGGAGGCTTGGCTCTGCTTTTCAACTTCTTCAGCTCTTCCTCTTTTTATAGAGGTAAATGGCCAAAAAAAGAAATTAAAATTTGTCCAGAAAATTGAGAGAATTATAAAAACTGTGAAATATCAAGACCTCTATCGCAACTGCTTCTGCTGCCGTAGTAACAGTCTTATGACAGTAATATGTCTGCAAGCATTCAGAACCAAAGAGCCATAAATGGTGAGAGAGGAGGGACCGGCTCTGTGATAGCTTCAGTAAGCATCAACTGAGCATGAGATGTGTTGTTCAGCTCCAGACTTTAATTCGTAATTATCCCCTGGTCAGATGAAAATAAAATTGATTACATAGGTAATACTCCAAATAATTGACTTTGCTGTTACCTTCAGTGATGACATATTCTTATTTTTCAACTAACATTAATTAATTTAACCAACTGTAAAGAACTACCCTATACTTACTGCTTTATTTTCCTATCCCACCAACTTATTCCACAATTGCACTAATATTTAATATCATATTAAATGAAGAATGGCTTGGGTTGGAAGGGGCCTTACAATGTCATGTAGTTCTAACCCCCTGGCCTTGGGCAGGGACACCTTCTGTTAGACCAGATTGATCAAATACCTGTCCAGCCCGAGCTGGAACACTTCCATGGGTGGAGTATCCATAACTTGTCTGGGCAATATGTTCCAGTGCCTCACCACCCTCGTCATAAAATGTTTCTTCCTTAGGTCTGACCTGAATCTACTGTCTTTCAGTTTGAAACCATTGCCCCTTGTCCTCTCACTAGAGGCCTCGGTAAAAATTCTCTACTTCCTTCTTATAAGCTCCCTTTATATATTGAAAGGTTGCTGTAAGGTCTCCAGGCTGAACAACCTCAACTTTCTCCATCTGTCCTCATAGCAGCCCTCTCTGATAATTTTCATGGCCTTCTCTGCCTCCTCCTCCTCCTCAAGCCTGTCCAGGTCGCGCTGTATGGCATCCCTCCCCTCAAATGAATCAATGACACCAGTCAGCTTGGTATCACTTGAGTACTTGCTTGAGGATGCAACTCAATCTCATGTCCATGTCATTAATGAAGCCATTAAATCCAGTAGAGGCCTGTGAGGGATACCACTCATTACCACTCATTCCATTTGGGCACTGAGTCATTGACTAACACTTCTGATATGGCCATGCAGCCAATTCCTTATCTGTCAAACAGTTCATATATCAAATCCGTATCTCTCTGTATCAAAGATGGTTTTCAATATCGGAGACTTTTCTGATGTTAACAAATGGCTACTAGTTTTGAATATCATTATTAATATTTGCCTCATCTTGACCAGGCCCTGAATTTTTACATTCATTATTTTTACATTCAGCCATGCCACCAGTTTCTTTCATAGCTGCTACTGAAATATACTCTAACAGGTCTGTCTGTTGTGTAAGGTCTAGTTGTAATGGAACTTGCTTTCTGTTCCTTTTTTATAGTTCATTGTTAGGATTATGTCCATTTGCATGATCTGTTGCCCAGGTTTTCATGTGTTGTAATTTTATTGCAATTCTTTTACTTATACACAATATGACCATATAAAACTAAAAGCAAAGTTTTAGCTCTTCTGGAGCAGAAGGCGTGCTTCTCCTTTTCAATTAATATTTATTAAAAGGCAAAGTTCTAGCACCTGAGCTGTTCTGAGCTGTTGTGGAAGGGTATTCAACAAGGTGAGGTGTGGTTTTATTTAAAAATTCAAGCCATGGTGCTACAATGGGAGTTTCCTTCACCATTGGTTCTGCAGAAGAAATAAATTGTAATGTCAACTAGACACTGTCAAAGTGTGCCCAATTTGGTTTTTCTCACACTTGTTTTCATATAACCAGGAACTCCCACAAGGAAGTAGCCCGCAGATGCTTTTCACTAATAAAGACTTGCTAAACTATTTCATTGCCCCATCAAATGTCTCTGTACCCTTTTTCCATGTAAAGAAGTTGTATACATTTCAGGGGGGAAATGTGCTCAGGAGGAAATTTTGATGTTAGGGATTTTGGATGTCCTGGACATAGAGCAAATGAGTAAAGAAGGTAATGACCTGACTGGAGGCACTGGTGCAGGTCACACCAACATTAGCAAGTCTGTGCACTGTTCTCCAGGTGAGTGCCCAATGGGGCATATTGCCTTCATTTTGACCACTAAAATTGGTCAGTAGGGAGTGCATGTCAGCCTTGAATCCTGTGCTGCAGGACTCCTTTCCTATCCAAATGAGGCTGCCTAATGCTTCTTGTGACACATTTGCTCCATGCCAAAGAACAAACGTTAAGAGCCAAGAGATCTGCACAAAGTTGCAGCAGGTTTCAGTAGCTGCCAGCCTTCTGCCTGTCACTGACTTGCCTGTCTGCAGGACTCTGTCAGGCAGTTATTTTACATAATCTGGCAGGCTTTTGCTTGATATAGGAGATAATTTAGCTTGTGCTTATAGTTTCTGTCCAGTGGTCCATTGGCAATCCTGCAGGCCATGATGAAACAAACTTATTGATATTGTTTTCTTTCCACTTTGATATCTGATGCAGAATTTAAGCCCTCATGTACTGTTGAATTACTTCTTGTATAAGCCTGGGAGATAAGGGGCTAATATATATGTATCAAACACAGATAGTTGAATAGCCTTGGAGCCAACCAAGGATTGTTGGTAATAACAGTCAAGGATTGTCAGTAATACCACACTGTGAAAAAGAACAGGATGTGGCTGGATAAAGGGGTGATACAGAGGTAGGGCTGCACTTTTCTGGGATAAACGTCCTTGTTCTGGCTCCTGGAGACTAGCACAACACAGTAGAGTACAGTCACAGGAATGAGGTGAAGAAGCAGGCATGGACTGTAGTGGGAGATCAAGACCACCAAAGGTCCTTGAAGTCCTCTGACCTGTTTTTAGAAAGGTTTAGAAGGACAGATTGCACATGGTAACTGACGTGCATAGAAAGTGAGAAACTTATCTCCAGGGTGGGGAAAACTTATCTGCAAAAAGGTAACTCAGTGGTGCTCAGGTATGTGGGCACTTCCAGGACCCTGGACACTCCATCAGCTGGATCAGTGCTGGAGCCAGCACTGGTGACATCTTTTTCTTTGTTCCTTCCTCTTATCTCCCTCCTTGTTTAATTCATATCTCTCTCTCTTCCTTTTCACCCTACCATGTTATTGGAAATCCACTGCTGTGTGCTTATACTGGAGGACAGGGACTAACATATGGATTTCCTTGCCAAGTGTGTAATTTACTGATAAAACGTCATAAGCTTTTGCAGACTCTCTAACTTTTGTCATTCCTTTTGCCCATGACCATCTGTGAATCTTGCATGCTCCCTTCCCCTTAAGAGTGGGATGCCACACTTACAGAGGGAGATACAAAGAAGTAACTGTAGGTTTATTCTCTCATGAAATGTCTCATCGGAGGTTGAGATACCCAGTTAGATCTGTTTTCAGTAAAGCTCTGTGGGTTTAAGTTTCTCTTACTGCACTTTATGTGGCACACAGATGTAGAAGAGGAAAGTAGATTTAAAATTTGTTGTGTACCTCCCCAGCTGAAATCAGTCTATGTTCTCCTAAGAAAGCTTGGGTCACAGGTCTGAGACATTTTCCTCTACAGAGGATTACAAGGACAACCATGGGCATTTCGTGAGGCCAGTTTCCTGACTGTTAATACTCCTATACTTTGCCTCAAGAGTTGAAAACATAGCAAAGAACCAATTCCTCTTTTTACAAAAGATAAGAGTATAGAAGACTTTGATTTCCTTCAGAAAGTCAACATAGGAAAAAGAGAAAACAAATGAAAACACTTCCTGAGGAAAATAAAATAGGACAGTTTTAAAGGCAAGGAAATAAACACATATATGAATATCCCTGCCTTGTTGCTTGCTTTCTATTGCATGCTGTATGCCTTGCTTCCTAAAGCATTGTGTCTTTTTTTCTTCTTAAAAATTTATGGAAAATTTAGTTTAGCCTATTTCCATGATGTATTTTATTGATTCCTACGAATTATAATTTTTATTTTTTAAATGTGGTGGGCTTATAACATTACATTTTCCTAAATTCTGAATGTGAAGATTTTTGGGAATAGATGATTGTTGTAGACTAGGTCATCTTGGATCAGCTTCTTGGTAGCATTAGAGACCAGGCTTTTGAAGACTGGTATGTGAGCACCTGTACTTTCTTTCCTCCTCAGAGTACTGCAGTTACAGGAATACTGGATCAGTACTTTGGATTATTTCAGTATCATGCATTGAAAAGTTGTCTTTTTGTGTTTTTCCAAGTTCCCAATGGTCATAAATATTCCCCTTGTCTTCCAATATAAAACTTGGCAAGCATCTACTCTGGTGGCCTAGTTTACTCTGTTTCTTGAGGTGTAGAGGAGCAGCAACTCTGAGAGTTTCACCTGCTGTGTGCTCTGAACTGGGTCTTTCTTCTGCTCCACATTAGAGGGAGAGACTGGGGACCCTGTCAGAAAGTTGCACTGATAACACATTTCATGGCAAATGTCTCTTGTGTGAGTTGCAAAGCAGCTGTAAATGCTGTTTGAGTTTGTAGCTTGCAGCAGAGACTGGAAAAGACAGTCTGACACCTTAATTATTAAGAGTTGAGCAGCATATATGTGAAATTTGAAACCAAAATAAGTTATGGAGCTAGTCTTATGACTCATTAACATTTAATAAGGCATTAATTGTCTCTGTATTCCCAAACATGTCCATTTATACTTCTTGGATGAGTACAAGTTCGAATTTCTTCAGTAAACAACAAGCTTTCTCTGCAAACAGCCAAAGTTTCTGACTCCACAGGGTAATAGGCAAAACTGCTGGGAGCAGCTGCCGGGACAGACTTGGGAATCTGTTTCTTGGATTATTTCACTAAAACAAAGCGGTGAGTCATTGCCAGTGACCAGCCAGGCATGCCATGACTGCTGACAGCACTGTGAAGTGTGGGGAGCAGTGAATGAGAGCCCTCACATGTGCCCAGCACAAGCTCCTGGCTCTGATTTCCCCCCAGGGGACGCATGTTTGCAGAGAGTACTTTTTCATCAGAGAAGTCACTATTCATTGTTCCTGAGGAAGCTGTAAACAAACAGAAAATGTGTTGGAACCAGTGCTGAATGTGTTTGTTGATGCTAAGTGAATTCTGGTAACATGTTCAAGCATTCCAGCATTTTCCTTGTCTCGACTTCTGAGCTATACTTTATGGCAAATACAACACTAAAAGGCGTTCTCAGAAAAACTGGACTAAGGACTGTTTTAAGGAAGACCACACAAAGCTTGGCAAAGCAAAGTTATTTCTGCAGAGTTTATTTTCTGCATAGTTTCTTTTTATTTAGAATGCATGCGAGGCACGTGCTGCTAAGCTGGGCTCATGTATTGATGCGGTTGGTATCACAAACAGCACAGGCAGTCCTCCACACTGGAAAGTGGCAGCAGGAACTGGGAGGGAACAGCAGGTAGTATCACAGTGTGCTTGTTTTACATTGAATTCATACCTTAGCATCTATCCGTGACCACTCTTGCATACTAACAACCATCTGGGAGGATACAAGGTTAGATCTGCTGGTGCTTTTTGGGGTCCTGTGATTACATTGTGAGCAGTAAATTGGGGGACACATTTTTAAGTGACCCACACCCTGGGGGGAGTGTTAAGTGCCTGGTGAGATTTGACAGCCCTAGTGTACTAGGATAAGTTAATTTAAATGGTGTTTTGTACATTTACCTAAACTTCATTAATGACCATGTGATCACCCTAGGATATTTAAGACATAAAAATCAGTAGAATAAGGCCTAATAGCCTTAGTAATCCCTCAGGGTAAAAAATAATAGTAGTTAGAAAAAGTCTAATGAGAGACCATGAACTCTGTTACTTTGGAAAGTTTTGACAAGCTTTTGCTTACTTTGACCATGAAACAGTGGTCAGTGAGGACATCCTGAAGAAAATAGTGTCATGAACTGTCAGGGTCACATTGATAGATTTTTTTCAATGACTCATTTATATTTCAGGTTCTATTTCAACCTTGACAAGTGTTTTGCAGCTCAAGTGGGATATGCTAAATTCCTTTGTGAACAATTACCCCAGGATAATACTTGAGTGGACACTGACTGGAATGATGTTGCAGTAAGTGCCAGAATTTGCTAAAATTGTCTTTAGCTTTTCACTTCAAAAATAATCTAGGAAAAAAAAAAAGGAAATATTTGGGGTTTGTGTTAAGAATAAAGTCTTAGCAGCTGTGATGACAAGTGTCTCAGGGCAGCTGGGGACTGTTTGAAGGGGATGCCTGAAGGAATTCATTTGTTGATTGTTGCCTAGTGAGGGGAAGCAGAGAGGTCACCAGGATGTGACAGATGTGAAGAGTGGACTTGGCCAGACAGATGGCAGAGCCCTGTGCCATTTCTGGGTGACATCGATGGCCTGAGATGAATTCAAATGTCTTAGGTTGTTCACTGACTTGAACTCTGTTACAAGGAAGAATTTGACTTGCACTTTTAATTAAAACACAAAGCCCAGAGAAGCTAAAAAGTGTCAAAACTCTTGTTCCTTGTAATCAGCAGTTAGATACCTTATAGAAAGCAAAATACTGCTTCCTAAATCTCCTAAATGCCTAAGCATTCACAACTTTGACTGGTACCCATCTCTTTCTGTTCCCTTAGATTAGGGTATGCACAAAGAGATGTCTTTTGCTTTTGATACCCAAGTGATCCTCCTTGATTCTGGGTAGTTCATGTATCTTGCTTGGAGAAAAAGCTCCACTACTGAATCTCCTTCCAGTGGTACTGGAGACTGCAACTACTGAGGCACAGGAGAGGGAGTTCTGGGGCATCAGCCCCTCCCCACAGAGGCCGCAGTTACCTGTAAAATATTTTGTGAATCTTACAGATGTTGAGACCGTCAGTAAATTCATCACTGTGCAATTTTCTGTAATTTGTATAAAAACTGAAAACTTGTTTGGGGTTAATAAATATGTGCAAGTTGCAGGTAAAAAAAAAGGCAAGCCTTCATTCTTGTATTTTTATTTGTAGCATTTTGTATTTTTAAAATTAACCACTCAGCAAAAAGGCATAGAAAGTAATGATTGAAGAAAAAAGAACAATGAAGCCTTGATAGGTTGAATCACTGACTTTCTGGGCTGTGAAATTAACTTAATTTAAAATTTAGCCATTTTTAACAGCTTCTGTTTAAGGTACTCAGTCAGAAGTAGCTTCCTTGTAGGATTAGGATTGTGACGAGAGTCCCTGTGCTGAGCTTGCGATGGATGTACTTTACCATGGAGCATGATATATATAATTTGAAATGTAATTTCTGCCTAAAGGGAAGAGGCAGGATGGTGTGTGCATTATACTTGAATCAAAAATCTGCTGGCAAGCATGTCTGGACATAGGGTATTTCATACCTAATAAGTGTGAGGGTATAAAAGGTTATACCTAAATCTCAGATGGCAGTGGCAATGGATTTCAGGTTTAAATGTATGACTGCTTTCCATTCCTTTAAGATGTATGTGAGATATTCTAGAGATTACAGTTATATAACTTGGGGCTATTTTGATAAACCTTCAAAAAACTCTGTTCTCCAATGTTGTGGATTTTGGCTCAGTCTGTCTGTATGCCTCACACACATCCTCAGTTGCTACCAGCTACCTGCCAGGCAGGAATGATGTACAAGACTACAAGCCTATAAGCATGCCTAATAAATTGAAGCCAATCTTTGAAATGGTTAATTGATGGATGTTGTGTAGAACTCAGGAAATACTCGCCAAGGTCCTTCTGATTGTGATGTTCAATACCAATAGATGTGTTCCTTGGCTGCAGGTTTTGTGGTTGTGGATGCTGAATCTTTACCATTGCATGTTCCCAGTCCAGGATTAAGCTTGCTGGGACAGATGATGAGTCACTGCAGTTGCTTTCTTCCTTAGGTTTGGTTACTCAAGAGTGGCAATTGAGTAAATGGAGCAGGAGCTAAGGGGCTGCCACAACAGCAGCCAGCAATAAACTTGTTATGAGACAGTGACCTCCAACAGTTTTTGGAAATTTGTGGTGTGGTTAGGCATCTGTGTAAACGAACAAAAGGAGTGGTGAGCAAAGTAAATAAATGCAAGGCATTACTATAGGAGTGAAATACTGTATTCTTTTGCTGAAGGAAGGCAGCCTTGTGATGCACTCTGCCAGGGCAAGCAGCTGTGCTGGAAGAGCTATCACAGTGCATTCCCCTGTGTGTTTGATCACGGTCCAAACATGATTTAGCAAAGAGAGATAGAGGTAGTAATGAAAAAGGTGAGCACTGAGAACAAGATGCCTAATGATTTCTGCTTTATGTGGTTTTTATCTTTAGTATTCCCTGTGCACTGGAGACAACAGAAACTGATGTAGAATGCCAAAGAATAGAGGAAAATATTTTCTTGATTTTATTTCCCACTCAGAAATTCACAGCAGAGGATCATGTGTCTTCAAATACTATCTATGTTTTTAAGTGTACCACCTGATGGAAGTCATGGAGATGGCTTTTTGAAAGAACTGTTTGAAGGAAAATCAGAAATACCAGAGGAGAACCTGGCAGCCTTTGTGTTAGCGGTTAAAAAGTTGTCAAAATTATGTCATGAACAGCATGAACATGAGAACTGAGTGATATGAACAGCAGATCACTGGGACTCATGAGTTGGTTGGAATATGCAGAAACAAAATTTGAAAGTGTATAAAGATCAGTGAGGTCATTGTGAAAGGAAACAAACCCATATGCTTGTGCTCAGAACAAACAGGAGGTCTGGTGTAATTGGTGCATGATGTAAGGACCTTGGGACTTAAAAGAGAGCAAGAAAAGGAAGCGTCCCCAGTGCAGTGGAGCAGCTCCTCTAAATCAGAAGCAGAAAACGGCAGCTCAGGCTGGACCCTTGCCAGACCTTCACAGGCACACTGATGGATGGAGGCTGGAAGGCTTTTCCAGAGTGGTAGTAGCTGCAACCAGATGCTGCAGTCACGGAGTCTTTCAGGGCTAATTGTATTACTTTTATGGTTTTTGACAGGCTTGCTAACAGCTGTATTTCTGAACTTTCTGGGGAAGCAAAGGACAGGGCAGGAGGTGGAGCTGGTACTTAATCCATAAAGCAATCCTCTGGGAAAGGAGCCTTGAAAAATTTATTCCCCCAGGGCTGGCAAACAGGAGCTCTCTGGGCAGGTCTGGTGAATGTGGCAAAAAGAAGGTCAAATGACTAATCTCGGTCACTGTAGGGAGACTTAGTTTGTAAAGCAAGGTGAACTGGAGAGAAAGCTGCTGGAGGAACTCCTGTTGTCAGATTTGTTCATTCAGCCAGAGGGAGGTGGGTGACTGCCTGGGTGAACTGCCTGCATGTTCATCACTCCAGGCTGTGCTTTTCTACACAAATATTACTCAGCTTTGTGAGAGTTACCTGGAAACTCTGTTGACCACCTGAAGGATATTACTAGCATGGGGACAGATTTGGTGAGGCACTTACGTTCCCCTCCTGTAAGGGGAGCTTGGGCAGCCAGCAAGGGCCAGACGGGACCACATGTTTTTTCTGCAAAGAGGTGAGGACTTTATGCTTGGGATGCCCTGGTAGACGCGATAAGGAAAAGCCTTGACAATAGCAGTGCATATTAGTCACTGCAGACAACAAACACAGACCACCCACCCCCTGCTTCTCCATGCCTCAGTTATTTTCACAGAGCTGCTTTTAAGAAGCTGTGGAGGAGACAATGAGGCTTAATGAACAGGTTTTTTCAGTGGTGACAAGACTGTTGCATCCCAGAGTATGCCATATAGTTCTTCTGATGTGAATCTAATATCTTACCAGAAATAAAGTAATCTGTGGCTTGATGGGAATGAAAACTGCAAAACAGCAGTTATGCCCTCCAGCATCAAATAGCTTTAATCATAGCACCATCCTCAATGTTTCGGGACTGAGTCTCTATGTTCATTAATGTGGGCCAGGCTTTTCCACTCAGCCCTGTGTGTATTGTGTGACAAATCCATCTGTCCACTGGAGAAACTGCTGCTGTGAGTTTGCCAAGGGCCAAGGGGAAGGGATTAAACACCAGCCCTTGCAAAAGTGAGTCACTGTTGCAGCACTTTCCTCTCTGCAGGATTAGGCTGGGGAGTTGGGCACGGAGCAGGCAGAGGTGCTGAGAGGTGATGCTTTCTCCAGCTGCCTGGGATGCACTGCTGCTAATGAGAGACCTTGCTTACACAGGAGCTGTTGGCGGCTGTTGATGCGCATCAGGTTTGGTGACATTGTGGTGGAGGCTGCCCAGAGGGAACTGCCCTAGGGCAGCAAGGCAGACTAAAGCAAGGCATGCTGCCAGAGCTGCACCACAGCAACAGGCATGGGGACATGAGGTGAGGGCTCAGTGACCTCTAGCCCAATGCTACCTAGCTTTTAGGACTGTATGGACTAAAACTTGCTACAAAGACCTCCAGCTTTGATGACAACTCTCTGCTTGTAGGTTGAAAGATATTAAAATGTTTCAAACTGCATTTGTTTTACTTCTCATTAAAAATAATTGCTCTAGTTAAGCTGATTCTCTAATTTCAGAACAATATTGCTGACCCAGCTGAAATATTTGTGTGTTTGGTTGCTGTGGAGGGTTTTTTTACTTTTACTTTCTTCAATTCCCCTCGAATTGAAACATCACTTGCTCATGCAATTCTTAGCTTTCCCAACACACTGCCTAAAACTTATGGGAAGACCCACCTCAGCCTCCAGCTCCTCCTCTTCCCTACAAAAAGCCTTACCAAAATGCATGGTGACTGTTCCTGACGGGAGGAAGAGTTTTCTACAGAAAACCCTCAACTTTTCATAGATAAAATTATTATATTTAACTTTGATTTACACAGTTCTATTTTTCAAGACAAATTGTCATCAGAAATGTCTACTTTCATTGAAAAGTTTGCTTTCTGCTGAAAAGAAAATGAGTGGAAAGCAAGTGTTGAGTCTGAAGCTTTCCTGTTCTGTTCCTGTCCTGTTCTGGAAGCCTTCTTCTAGTTTCACCCAAAATCCCACATGAAGTAGCTGGTATAATTTTTTCGTCTGAACTTTCATCTAAACCTCATCTGTAGCAAGAGACAGCCTCCATGTACAAACTCATTTCCATATTTTTTTGTCTCTGTCTTTTTTCTGGAAAGGAAAGAAGGCTTAATAGGTCGTAATTATGAACTGCTTTGCTACCTCTTTTTAATTTTTATTTTTATTTTATTTTTTTGGCACAGAAGGCATCAGTAGATCAACTTTTGTCCTAAGAAACCCTGGTAATACTATTTCTTATATTTCCTATATTTCCCTGTATGGGAAATACAGAGAAAATCAAAACAGGACTCACGGATTTAAGACATTTCTTAAAGATTTTCTGGGTAAATGAGTACATAATCAAGTGTAAATTCTCAAACTGTTTCCACTTCATATTTCCTTAATACTGTTTCTCTTGGAGCTCACTGCTTATGTTCAGCTTTTCTTGTAAAGCTGTACTGTGGCTGACCTAAGTGAACAGCTGCATCAGACATAAACTCCACGAAGGGCCAGAACATGTCTGTGGTTATACTTCCATATTTTTACAGAGGAAATATATAATTGAAAAGCTAACTGGTAATTTTATTTACCCTAGAGGGTTTTTTTTTTTTTTCATTTTTTCTTAATGCAGTTTTGTTTCATTTATTAGGCAACATCTGGCATTTTGTGGGTTTTGTGTTATTTACAGAGAAAGCAATTAATGTGATTTCTGTGCCCATTTTTGAAAAAGTAATGTGTCTGGTCTCAGCGGTCTTTATCCTTTTCTTTATCCTAAGCCATTGATGTAATCACTGCTGACTGATTTATTTATGCCTGTTTAGTAAGTAAATTAAAATACATTTTATATATATTTTTTGAAAACTTGGGTGAATGACTCATGAAGTTAATGTATCACCAGCTGTAATTGAGACTCTGTACAGAACTGCTTATTAGAGCAGCAAGATGACAGACATGCATATGAAAGGATTTTTGAGGTTTCGTTTTGTCTTACTGCTCGGTGCATAGTTGCATTGAGGAGATATAGATTTGAAACACAGTGTCCTATCCTCTCTGTGCTCAGTATTTTGCTTGTACGTGGAGGAATGTGAAGTGAACACGTGCTTGTTCCTGTAAAGTGTGATTCAGCTGTCAAGCAGAAAGCAGTCAGGTTGCACAGTAGGTAAAAAGTAATTACAGGAGTGTGGGTAAAAAATGCAGTACTTGCTAGCCTGGGTAGCGAGAGAGTGGTGAGGGAAAACCATCTTAGAGTCCCCTTTTTCCCATTGTTTCTCCTGGCTGTAGAGGTATTTGCCTTCACTGGGGAACTGCTAGCTGTTAGAAATAAAAGATAGTCCCTGGCTTTTGTCATTTGTGTAGAAGCCTGTCTTTGCTCCAAGTCTTTGCTGAGGAGCTAGTGCAGGTCGTTGCTAGGGCTTTAAACTAGACATGACGGGGGAATGGGACAATATCAGAGTTGCCCTTGTCAAGCTGTGGGATGAATGACACAGCAAGGTTAGAGGGGCAGAGTGCAAGAGAGGGCCCTTAGCCAGCGGATCTGAGGTGTTGTAGCCACACTAGAGCACACTTGAAGTCTTATGGAGATAAGCCAGGGTTTGCTGAGGTAATAAAAACCAAAAGAGAAACACTGGTGAAATATTTCAGTGAAATTAAGGGATGTTCCTCTAAGAAGGCAACACAGCTGGCAGCCCAGCTGAGGTTTACACCAAGGCACAAAGTGTGAGCAACAAACAGGAGGAGTTGGAAGCCACCTTGCTGCTAGAAAGCTATGACCTCATTGCCGTTACTGAAGCTTGGTGGGACAAATCCTGTGAGTGAAGTGTAGTTGTTGATGGCTACAGGCTGTTCCGAAGGCACAGGGGAGGAAGGAGAGATGAAGGGGTTGCTCTGTACATCAAGAGGTGGATTGAAGGAGTGAAAGGCTCTCTGAAGAATAGCCATGAGCAGGTTGAAAGCTTATGGGTAGGAATCGAAGACCAAGACAATGAAGAGAACCTCATGGTTGGCATTTACTACAGGTCACTTGATCAAGAGCCTATTGCTGACGCCTTCTTGCTCCGGCTACAGAAGGCGTCACACTCGCAGGCTCCTGTCCTGCTGGGAGACATCAACCACTCTGACATGTGCTGGGAAAGTAGCACAGCGGGCTGTAGGCAGTACAGGAGACTCCTGGAGTGCATGGAAGATAACTTGGTGCCATAGTCTAGTCGAGGTGTTAGGGCATGGGTTGGACTTGATGATCTTGGAGGTCTCTTCCAACCTAGTAGTTCTGTGATTCTTAAGCCAGGTAGTAAATAGCCCTACCAGAGGGAATATGATGCTAGACCTGTTCGTCACCAACACAAGTGAGTTAACTGGGGCCATCAAGATTGGAGGCAGCCTGGGCTGCAGTGATCACACACTGGTGAATTTCACAGTCCTGACAAATATGGGTCAGGTGAAGAGTAAGGTCAGAAACATGAATTTTAGGAAAGCAAGCTTCCAGGTTGTCAAGGAATTAGTCAGTACGACCCCCTGGGAAGCTGGTTTGAGGGACAAAGAAGCAGAAGAGATCTGACAGATCTTGAAGGATGTTTTCTGTACAGCACAAGAACTAGCAATCCCCAGGAACAGAAGTTCAGGTAAGGAAGGCAAAAGACAGGCATGGCTGAGTCAGGACGTGCAGGTCAAACTAAAGGACAAGAAAGAAATCCACAGGCAGTGGAAGCAGGGACAGGTATCCTGGGAAGAGTACAGGAATGCAGCCTGATCGTATGGGAATAGGATGAGGAAGGCAAAGGCAAAGCTGCAGCTGAACTTGATGAGAGTTGCAAAAAAAACCATGGGCTTCTGTGAGTGTGTCAGCCAGAAAAGGAAGGTCAAAGCAAGCATTTATCCCCTTGATAAACAAGGCTGGCAAACTGGTAACAAGATGAAGAGAAGGCTGAGCTACTCAACAACTTTTTGCCTCAACCTTCACTGGCAACCTTTCTTTCTACACCTCTCGAGTAAATGGACTGTAAAACAGGACTTGGGGGAGCCAGGTCCCTCCCACGATAAGACAGAATCAGGTTTTTGACCACGTGAGGAAGCTGAGCATACAGAATTCTATGGGGCTTGACGGGATGCATCTCAGAGTCCTGAGGGAATTAGCCAATGTAGTGCCAAGCCACTCTTCATGATATTAAAAAAATCACATCAGAAAATGGAAAAGAAAGTGCAGCTTTCCTGTATTTGCACAGCCCCTTACACTGCTTAGGGCTGCATCTCCCACTGAGCAAATAATTGTCAGAAATTGCATGCTTGTGTTTCTGTATCATCCTGGAGTTTTGTTACTACCTCTCTTTTGCTTTCTTGTGATTTTGAAGAGTAGCCTTCTCCTGATAACTGCTGAATGACTGCTATCAATTAAGCACCATAAGGATTTGCAGGAGGATTGTGGCATGCTGCAAAATGAAGCTGCATGTTACATTTTTAATGTGAGATTTCGGCTACAGCACTGTGCATTCATCAAATTCTTCATAGACTGATAAATAACCTCCTATTACTCTCACAAACAAGTGGAACGTTGTCTGCTTCTTTACTCCAAGGAACCCTCTCTTCACATTGATTTGCACTCACAATTGCTCTGTGTCAGTTCTTGAGGTCTGCATTGCGAGTCCTTCCTTTCCACAGCAATGGCACATCGTTGTTATTACTGAAATACAGCTTAGGGTAAAGGCTATTTAGTCAATGGTTGCATTCATTTAGAAGAAGTTCAACATTAGCATTTTCCATGGTTGGTACTGCCAAGTGCCAGGCTCCCTGATCCTCATTAACTAAGCATTTAAACTTACCCATAAAGCATCTATCAGTGCTCACATTGGTTTCAGTGGACTCAGTTACACATTTAAATGCAGAAAGATGCTAAAATGATTAGGTTGGGGGTGAGAGCACTCTCTTTTTGTGGAGTTAATGAATATGTCAAATCAATCTTTTTAGAAAAAGCAACCAACCCCACCTCCAGTTAAAAAGAATTCATCGTCTTTGCTCTCATGTCTGTGGGGAATCAGACAAATTGAGAGCAAGTGTACAGTACAGAGTCAAGTTTACAGTAACATAATCATCCTAGCTGGAAAATGTAAGAGGTTTTCCTTTAAACCACTATTTTTGTAGAAGAACCTTAGTCTACTTATAATTAAGTCTTAAAACCAGGGAGCCATTTAAGCTTCATAGCTGGTAATTTGAGGTCTTCATGTGAATGTATTTTCCTATATCAACACTAATTTATTTCTGGGGGGAAAAAAAAAAAGAAAAAAATTACTATAAGAAAGATCTGTTTCCTATGGGGTTTCTCTTGAAGTGCAGACAAAAATAGGGCTGAAATTGCCATGCATGGATTCTGAATTGTAGGTTTCTTTGTAAATAAAATGATCCAACTTCAGAATAGCTTAAAAACATAGATTCTTCATCTGAACTGGATATTGCCACTTACATCAATTACAAAAATGTACAAGAGCATTCAAATTCTAATTAAACTTTGGTGATTTTCCTCTGTCTTCCTGTGAAAAAATATGCATACCTTGGATGACCATATGCCAGCAAATAATGCCGTCCATGATACCTCTCGTGAACTAACTGGATATGTGTATGCAAGTGGATGGTTTGTGGACTCACATTTTATGCAGCAGCAGATTAAGTATTTGGCATGCACATTAGTGATCTATTTTTAAGTATTTATCCCTGTGTTTATTTTTCTTTCAAGTGCTGCTGCAGTAACAAGTTACTTGCACTTAGCCAGTGGTTTTGTATCTTTCCTCAACAGAGTAGAACCAGACAGTGGATATAAAGAGAAACTGTGATAAGAGGAAAAAAATTCCATTTCCTAAAAAGGGAAAGAAAATGCAGCTTTTCTGTATTCGCATGGCCCCTTATACTGCTTAAGGCTGCAGCTATCTCTTAGCAATTATTTATCTTACATCTCTTAAACAAAATGTACAGTACAAACGGGTTGCTGTGCACTGTGTCTGCTGGTGAAAGAGAGAGCAGGTGAAGGGGGATGCTGTAACATGCACTGCCCAAAGAATCAGGTGTTGCCAGAGTGGCTGTCTGCTCCTGGTGTCTTCCTGGGGTTGTATGGGAGAGGACTTTGGGAACCTGGTAGAGCAGCTGTCTGATGGCTCTTTGCCTCAAAGGAGTGGTGACTGTTCATGCGGATGATTTTTTTTCCCATTGGAGAAAATACTTTAGGAAAACGTAAGAGGGGAGCTCCTTGGCAGCAGCCCCAGGGTGACTTGGTAGAGTTGGAGGGCTGAGGCAGGATTTGGGAGGGCAGGTTGTGCCTCAAAGGCAAGCACGGTATTTAACGTCAGTGTGACTGCTGAAATGTCCAAGTTACACAAGTGTTTACATATGCATGGAAACTGAGACAAGTTCTCTAGTCAAGTGAGACGAGATTAAAGAAGATGAAATACACACTCTGGGGATTCTAAAAAGGATAAGTGTGCTGCTGGGGGAAGGGCTGACTTGACACAGTCCCTGACAGCACTTACGACTCGTGTTTGCAGCTCAGGGGCTGAGAATTAGTTTCAGAGGTGGGATTCGTCTAATATACACTGACATTAGGTTAAAAGGATTGTTTTCCTGATTGTGTCCCAGACATGGGTGTCCTATCTTGTTTTGGTTTTGTGGTGTTTGGGATTTTAAAATTTTCTTTCTCTCTTTGTTTCGCTTGTTTCTGGCATTGCATCTCAGGTTTCTGTGACTCTTGCATTCCATTCTACTCTTCTAATGTTGGTTTTGTTGTCTTAGTAAAGCCTCTGGGACCAGAGTTCTGTTTCACTCTAATTTATTTACTGTAGCCTTCTTTTATTAGATGTTGTTTCTTTTACACTTTTTTACATCCTCCTGCATTTTTAGCTTGGCGTTGGACTCAGTGGTCCTTGTGGGTTCCTTCCAACTGAGAATATTCTGTGATTCTGTGATTTCTTTCATTTAATAGAGACAATTGTGTTTTAGGCCCTACTCCAGAGAGTAATTTTGAAATAATCGGATTGGGACTGCTGATATGTTTAAATGATGCTTTACATTTAGCACTTTTTTGAATCAGCAGACCTGTACAAGTTAATTTTTCTACTTAAAAGTGTCTTTCTAATTTTATTCTTTGAAACCAGAAGTTCTTTGGAAGGTTTTAGCTGCAACATCTTGTTTTATGTATTGTTTTAAAACCTAAATTAAATAGTTTTGATCTATAAAACAACTAAAAATTCCTGCAAAATATTTCAGTATGTGTAAATTATCTAGTCAATCTATCTACAGCTATCAGTTTCAGAGGGTAATATTTACTTAGTAATCTGCTTTGTGCTGATACAACATCTTTCTCTTAAAATTTCTAATAGTGTAAAAATTGTGAATAAGAACACTGTGAGACACATGAAGTCACATTTTTTTGAGTACAGGAGGAAATAAAAAATTTAAATAAGTTACCAGATGCGTGGCAGTCTCAATCTCCTGACCTAGGCCCAGAACTACCATTCCCTTCTAAATAAGTACTTTGTCCAGAGATGCAAAAGCAAAGCCTCTGATATTTATTATCCTGATGTGTGTCTGTTCCCAGGACATTACATTTCTGTGGATACATCTTATGAGGGTGAGAAAGCAGTGCTGTCCAGCCCTGATCTGTACTCTGAAGAGTGGAGCTGTGTCAGACTGATTTATCAGATAGCGACGACTTCAGAGACTTCACCTGATCCCACCAGGCTCAACCTGTACCTGAGGCAGGAAGGAGAAAGTTTTGATCGTTTGCTGTGGTCAGCCAAGGAGCCATCAGACAGCTGGCTCATAGCTAGCTTAGATTTAATGAATAGCACAAAGAAGTATAAGGTAAGTCCAATTTTACAAGATGCCACAGAGTTTCTGGTGCATATGTTGGAGTGCACAGACGCTTTTCTGTCATATTCAAAGTATTTTGAGCCCTGTTCTTTGCTTTAATCTCTAAGGCTGGCAGCACATCAGTCAGTTGACCCTTCTGTCCCTAGCACCCACGAGCAGAGTTGTCACAAGGCAGTGTCCTGACGAGTAAATGCGTGGAGCAGATCACAGGGATGCACGGCTGGCTGAGCCCTGCAGTGAGGATGCCTCACCTCCTGGCATCTCTGTGGAGGTGCTGGTGCCACATACCAGATACGAGACCTCCCTAGTCCTGGGTGCAGCTGTGCTCACTCATTCCCGCCCTCTGTGCCTCCCTGGAAAGAGTCAAATGCTGATAGGAGAGTATTTCTACCTGAAAACCATCATGCAGCATCACTCACGATAACGTTTTGCATAACCACAGCTGAGGAATGTGGAATTCATTACTCTGAAATGAAGTGTGGGAATTTTTGCCTTGTCTTGTTGTCCTTCAGTGTGTCTTCTTTGTTCGAAGAGGAGCATTGGCTCTGTCCTCAATGCATTCTGCCAAGCTCTTCCAGCAAAAGCATCTCTCCTGACTGTAAGGATGACAAGCCCCCCACATATATTTAATTAATTCTGCTGTTTATTCTGTTTAAATGTTCAGGATGATAATGAAACCAAAATTTACGATTTGGTTTATATTGTGCAGCTTGTACTGGAAGGTGAAATGGGACAAGATAAATCCAGCAGTATAGCAGTTTTTGAAATCAAAATAACTCCTGGATATTGTATTGGTAAGTACTCTCTGCTCAACCACTACGTTCTCTGCATATTAAAAAATGCCTTGTTGGCTGTTTTAAAACAGGATTAAAGGTCTAGGTTTAGAGAAAAGACAATGGCTTTTTCCTTATTGACAGCAATATTCAATGTAGATGATTTTTAAGCTGAGGCTGCACACACTAATAAGTGGGACTTTTTTCTACCCATCTCTGTGATATATATAGATATATCATATAAAGTAATTCATTCCAAAGCTGTTTATTGTTCAAGCAGGAACAAAGTTATATTTTAAAAAAACTTTGCACTGTTACAAATATTAGACATAACAGCTGCAATATTATTTCTGCTCTCTGCCTGCTCATGCTTCCTTACAGTGATATCTTGCAGGCTGCAGAGTCAAAACTCTGTTGATATTTATACTTACTGCTATTTCCTCATGACATTTTCCAAAAAACTGCTAACGAAGTTTGAAAACATCAGTGTCTAGGAGGCTCAGAGACCTTTGCATTTCTGGAGAGCCTTAGTGGAGTCCAACCACATTATCACAATTCTGTGCATTATTGTTGCGAAATACTAATTCTGCTTTGTTTCTAGCCATCACTGATTTACAAGTGAAAGTTCTGGTCTGACTATTTAATATTATGAAGTGGTATATTATTTGGTTCTAAATTGCTGCAGTCTTTTATTGACAAATAGTGAAAAAATACATAGGCCCAAAGAGGATGGAAATGAAAATTTTATCAAAAATTGATCAAAAATGGTGGCTAAATTTGCTTGTATTTATTATGAGTTCTTAAGTGCTGTGTCCAGTTTTATAAATACAGGTGTTACCTGCACTGCCATATGTGAAGTGAGGCCAATGCTTAGCAATTTGTTCTTGCAATTTCTGTAATGAAAATGTGTGCACTCATCTGGTGGTGTCTGCAATTGCAGAATGTGACTTTGAAGAAAATCATCTTTGTGGCTTTGCCAACCGCTGGAATCCCAATGTCAACTGGTTTGTTGGTGGAGGGAACATTCGCAATTCTCAGTCCACCCTGTCCAAAGACCACACACTTAATAGTGCACTGGGTAAGCAATAAATGTAGAGCAGAAGTATAGTGGAAAAACCTGGGTCTATGATTAATATATGACTCTCATTCTGCAAGTTATTATTATGTGAGTTCTTTCTTTTCTCCTGGTAGTGCAGGGGGTGGGGTGATAAAAGAATGATTTAGGGCACAAAAGAGGGATTAGAAAAAGGTTGGGGTAATTTGCAGAAGTTCACACACAATTTCCTGTAAGCTTTATAATAAGGTTGTTATGCTCTTTGCTAGGATTCAAAAGTATTGAAAGTAAGGGTAACATTTTGGATGGAGAAGGGGAAAATTCACCTGTGTGTTTTAGAAGTATGTGCCACACTAAGTTTTACATTATTGTACCACTGCTGTGTACATGTGGCAGGAGTTTTCTTTCCCATGGCTATTGAGAAAATAGAGAAGGAAAACTAAGGGATTGAAACATACTTGGAAAATCTCACATTAAATTGCACAGTTTAGGAGTTTTGTTTCTTTCAAAATTATTTCAGATATGTTGCTGTTAGTACAACAGTTGCTGTGTTGCTGCCTCAGAGGCAGAATGCTCTGAAGTCTCATAGGAATTTTGGCACTTGCCTTGCATGAAGTCCTTGCCCTGGACGACTTGTTGAGAGGAGGGCTTTTTACACAGCCATGGAGAAGGGTTGAGGGATAATTTCACCTTTGCACAAAATTCCACAGCAAGTGACAGTCAGGAAATCTGGCTGCTGCAGCATACCGTGTGTCTCAGACAGCATGATGCTTGTGATAGTGCAAGGAACTTCATCATGGAAAGCAGGATTGATCCTCTTTCCTTAACTCATGCCGCTGTGCCTTTTTATTTATTTCACAATAGTGTGAGTTGAGTACAGAGTGTAACTCTGTCCCTGCATCACCCCATGGCACCGAAATGCTGCTAAAATTTTGATGGAAGTTTAATTGACCACAACTTCAGCATCAGACAGTGGATCAATCTATTAAATAAGTACTGTGACAGGAAATGCTGCCAACTGGGAGGGATCTGTTGTCTTGTAATCACAGTGTTTCTATTTCACTCCAAACCTTCACTGTTGACCATTGACTGAAAAGACCCCAAGAAGCCTAAAGTCACAGAAGAGTCTTCCTTTTGCAAGAATTGCAATATGCAGGTGCATCAGCCAGGGACATCATAGTTGAGCTAGAAAATATACTAAAACTGTAGAGCTAAAGTGAAGCTGAGAACTTCTCAGGCAAGTATTGCTGGAGTCACCGGTCCCCTGGCAGTGGGCAAGCTGCAGGAGTCCCACAGCCAAGCAAGCCCTTCCCCTTGATTTCACTGGAGTGAACTGAGAACCGACAAGCTAATTAATGTAGTTGTGCCCATACAAACCTAACAGCACCGTTTGCAGTGTCCATGCTGAAATACCCTGCCAGTTTGACACTTCATTCTCCTCTAAGCTTTCTACTTGTGAAGAACCATTTTTTTGTTCATCAGACAAGCTGTTTGGTGCTATATTTGTGGGAGTGTAGGAGAAGAAAAACTACGGATGCACCGCATGTTTGTAAAAATGCATGTGTCTTGTTTAAATTGAGATCACTCTCTCAAAATCAAAGTCTTAGAAGCTCTGCCCTTTCAAAATCCTGCAGGTCATATTGGCTGCTGAGGGGGAGGGAGTCTACTTATGTGTAATGCCTTTTTCCATTTATTAATGTCTCCCAAAAGTCTTAAGGATTTTACCAAAAAACTCCAGTCTATTCAGTAAAGATAAAACATTTATAAACCAAATCCTAAGTAGACCAAGCAGAATTATACAAGAAATGAAATATGCAGATTAAAGGCTATTTGCCAATTAATTTGATATATTAAATGCACTGCTGTGTAAAATGTGAGAAAACACATGGCTTGTAATCTTGTTCATTTACTTTGGTTGCCTCAGTAAGAGATGCACTTGCAAAAGACTATATATTCTGTGTATTTTCTTTCCTCCTTTGGGAGGTGGAGAATTTACACAGTTGTTACACATTTTTCCACTTCTGAATAGCTTTCAAAATTTAGAGAATATTAGCTTTCAAGTAGAATTATAAATAAATACATTAATTTATAATAATAACAAAGACTTTAAAAAGTGCTGAGACTGACTATTTTGCCAGTGGTATCTTAGCCAAGCAACTTTGGGTTGTACATAGGAGGAAAGGAGAAAAACAAATCTTACAGAATTACTAAAATTTCCTAGGAAACAATCATTGTTGTCCAGGCCGTAGTCTAGGCCATACATCTGGTCCCTGTTCATCTCCTCATACTGTGAGATACTGTGACACTCTTTAAAAAACACCACATGCAGTGAAGTCCTTTAAAGAGTGTCCTTATACCAAGTTTCTTTTCTACTCATAGGTCACTACATGTATGTGGACTCTGTTTATGTCAAGCATTTTCAGGAAGTGGCCCAGCTAATATCACCAAAGACCACGGCCCCAATATCTGGATGCTTATCTTTTTATTATCAACTTAAGCAGGAGAGCAGCATTGTTTTTACTGTTTACTTGAGAGACATGAGTGGCTTTTATGAAGAGATCTGGAAA
>WEIV01008295.1:75886-108643 GCA_013390005.1 Calyptomena viridis
TCTGTTTGTTTTCGCTCGTACTCCATATCTAATCTTAGTTGCAGTTGTAAGAAAGCAAAATCAAGTAACTGAGCGTTGCACTTCAATATTGACATGTTTTAAACAAAAGTGAGGACTTTTTCAGGAACAACTAAACACTGAGATACTCTGCTCAGGATGCTGTGGAGGTCCATAGTATATATGCATTTGAAAAAGGATTAGGCAAATTAATGGAAAATAGACTTCACAGTGACTGTAAACACCGTGGTTTAGGTGTGACCTCCAGTTCAGCAAATTCTTCAGCTTCCTGTGGGTTGGACATAATATAACAGCTTTAGGGCTGAAGTGTTTCTCATACTGCTTTCCCTAAACATCTATTATTACCCTGCTGCCTTCTTAGGACTCGATCTGAGGATCTTTGGACCTTTGTTCTCACATTATAACTGTGATGATTCTCAATATTAAATTATGCTAGCATTTCTCTTTGCTGCTGAGAAATTAGTGTCTCCCGCTTGACCAGCAAAGTCGTAGATAAATGACTAAAGCAATCTGGGTTATATGGTGAAGTCCAAGATCGCTGTGACTGAATCATTAGTATGAAAGACACAGTCTTTCCAGCCTCCAGTCAGGCACCACAGGTGGAGGAGGGCAGACATCCTAATCCTCATCTCCTCTTCCTCCTCTGAAAAACCCTCACCTGTGTCAAATAAAAACTGTTCTGACAAATTCCTTGCTCAGTCTTCCCACAATAAGGTGTGCACCCTAAAAAGGTTGGAATGTGCTGTGGTTTTTCAGTATTTCCCTTCTGTCCTTCCTTCTCCTACCTCTAAAATAAGAAACTTCTTGTAGAACAGTCTGTTCTACAGAAATATCTGTTTAAATTAAGAATGGTAGGATCCGTAAATAGTAAGATAGTGCTTGCAAAGTGTGAACCTCACTGACTCTGGTGCTTGGTATATGGTTGTGGAAAGAGCATACTGGAAACCGAGTTATTCAGATTAGGAAGCAGTACCTAGGTGGCCTGCATCTTCACAGTAGGTAAGCAAGGTAATACGTTGCATGAAATATTACATACCTCCTTTTGATTATCTGTGACTTAACTGACACTTCCTTTTTTTGCTCAGTTTTTGTTCTGTGTAGTCAATATCATGCTATGACAGGGCCACCTCACTTGACAAGACTTCTTGTCTAAAGGCAAAGACCTTTCCCTCTTACAAAAAGAGCCAAGCAAACTGTTTCACTGAAATGAGGATAGAGCCCTACTAGTAGATTTGTGGAAATCTAGGAGGGTCCTGGGGGACAGATAGGAATATTGATATCCTGTATACAGCTGTGTGCCGCCAGTGTTCTCTACTAGGCAGTGCAATCCAGTGAGAAGAGATATAAGATAAGCAGTCTGTAGTGCTAGGTTATTTTATTAGCTTTGTGTTTTTCTTTCATTGTTTGCTTCTGCCCTTGGACAGGAAAGATTTTCAAAAATATTTGTTCAACTGTCACAAGCTTATTACCAATGTTACCAAATTATTTATATAGAAGCTTTCATAATCCATTATTTTTCCCTCACAGAAGCTCACTGTATTTACATGGCAAGAAATTGAAATTGCCTGGCGAGTACAATTTTAAATGGCAGAAGCTTGCAGACATTCTAATTTTGGCTTGATAGCTTTCTTGTGTTCTTGATAAATGAGTTTAACTGTTTAAGCCGAAGAAATACAAGCCATGTAAAATTAGTTTAATTAAGCTAGTAATTTGGTCAATACTGGTAACATGTGTATTGAACAGCCCTGGGGCAGTCAGAATATTTCTCCTATTCCCTGTGCTGGTGGTGGATCCCTGGCTTACATGTGTATAAAGTTGTTTGCTTGCATAACTGACTGAAAAGTCAGGCTCCCAGTCTTGTGAAAACTTCTTGACTGCTTCTTTTTGTCATATCATGTCATATTTCATTTCTGGTGTTTGAATTATTTTTTGATCTCATAATATTAAGTGTTGTGTCACTGTGTGAAGTTACAACAGTAGCTTCTCACAAAAACCCACCTCAGTCTCCACTATAACTGCCCTTCTCCTTTAAGAAATTGAACTTAAATGTGTCTAAGTGACAGACCAAGTTTTGTGTCTACATCAATATACAGTGGTACTGGTACTAGGAATATTCACTAGGATGGAATGCTACTACAAAGCCCTACTTTGTTGTAGAGGCATAGCTGCTTTTAAGTCACCAAAGTAGGCTGTTTTCACAGTTTTTCTTTTGTTTGGCTGGTCTGGCTCTCTGATTGAGCAAGGCCTAGACTTTCTGGGATAAACAAGGAGGAAAGAAAATACACAGAATATATAGGGATCCAGGAGAATCTCTCCTTTCTCCTCAGTCCAGCTGCCTCCAAACCTACTTTAACAAGCTTCCCCATGAGTCCTTCTTCACACTGGAGGAACCCTACTCCATGTCCTACTATTTCTTCTCCAAAAGCAGATTAACTTCATAAGCATATGTTTTAATTCACATCTGCTTATAGAGATGCAGAGTGACAAGGATGAGAAGTTCCTTCTACCTCACCCAGTGTCTCCAGCACAACCCAACAAAGTGTCTTGGCAGAAGCTTGCTGTACCAGCCATTCTCATCTGGTGTTGCTTATACATGATATAATCCAGGATAAATGCTAAGAACTGATTATTGATACTTTGAGGCTGAAGGCCAAGAGCGTTGATTAAGCACTGCAAAACAAACTAATCCCTAAACTGGGGTAATGATTGTTCAGAAAGCTGATGTCCTAGCTGTGTCCTGTTATTGGAACAAAAACTGACATGAGAAAGATGTTTTATTCATGTTATTCAGGCAACAAGTGCGTGCACCGGATAATGTTTTTAGTTTAGCTTCCAAGTCCAGGAATATTTGTTACCTGGCTTGAAACAATTAGTATGTTGTTCATCTGCCATGCTTTATGAAGAAAGTGCAAGCTGAGCGCAAAAAATTCCCTGTTCTTTTCTCCAAGGCATGAGATAAGTTCATAAAAATTTATTTTGGAAGAACTGACCTAGCAAATACTTTAATTCAAAATAAGCACAAATACAAAGTATCATCAGATTAGTTCTATTGAGACTATAGAAAGGATTCAGAGATCTGATGTAGGCTGAAAATGAGTAGCTGAGTAAATTCAAATTGATAACATTTTGATAGGTGAAGTTAAAATACTTGAGTATTTCCCTTTATGACAGAAAAGGATATTTAGAACAAAGGAGGAGTGAATAAACTTGACCTGTGAATAAAAATCTTCTCATCCATTGCCTAAAACTAAATCAAGATTATAATAACAAAATAATATGAGGGGACTATGAACAATTTCAGTCGATTTCTACAGCTGATACAGGAAACCACATGCCCAAGTACAAGCTCCCCCACACCATCACTGTCCGGTTATAAAGTCTACTCATGGCAGCGTGTCACTGAACACCACAAGTATTGAGGATTAGTGAAGCTTAAGCTACAGATGGCAAAGCTGAACAGGTTTACAGCTGTCACTGAATCAGATCAGTCCTGTGGTTGTACAAAGTCTGCTGGTTCAATGGCCTTTGAGATACTGGTTATTGTTGCAATGCTTCTGAAATAGAGGGCCTTCTGCAGGATCCAAAGGGTAATTATATACCTTGTACAGAACAAATTACTGCAATCTAAGACTAAAGAACTTGATCCTACTCCCAGTGATGTCAACAGGAAATCATCACTTAAAACATGATTCCACAGTGTGGATATGTTATTGCACAGATGAGGACTGACCTCACCCTTACATGTGTGGTTTTCTGAAGATCCTGGGTTTAAGACCATAATATGTCTTTAGTTTATTACAAATGTTCACCAAAATGCATTTATTAAAATTCCAGTGAATGACATCCACCCAATGTCAGTATCTTATTTCATTCTTTATGCCAGGAGATGCTACCATTTTTAATAGATTGCACCTGGTTCCTGAGAATGAACTTACAAAGTAGGAAACAATTTTTGTTCTATTAAACCTCAAGGCTAAGACAGCAGTTCTGCAGGGAGTGGGGAAAAAAAAGGCAGATTTAGGCCAGTATACGCTGACCAGTTGTGCATGCTGTGCAGGGGCACTCCTCAAGGCCACACCAGTAGCAGTTTACAAGACAGATAATCACTGTTACCGGGATTGGTGGCACTGAATGGAAAACAGTTTCAAAAATCACTCTGTCCCAGGCAGCATAAGGCATATGTGCTTCAAAGTTTTAAGTGTAGTTATGTCCCAGGCTGTTTTATAAGCAGATAGGTTAATAAATACTACATAGCAAAGCAATGTAGCAAAATCACAGGTAATGACCATATTGAAGGTGTTGCCAAGCCTACTAAAAGACAACATATTAAATAATGCTTAAACAATTTTTAAAAGCTTTTTTGTATCCACACAGAATAAGAGAATATGTTGAGTTGGAAGGGACCCACAGGGATCATCAAGTCTAACCCTTAGCTCTGCACAGGACCATACCCAAGTATCACACCATGCACCTGAGAGCATTGTCCAAATGCTTTTTGAACTCTGCCAGGTTAGGTGCTGTGACCACTTCCCTGGGGAGCCTGTTCCAGTTTCTAATATCCAGCCTAAACCTCCCCTGACACTTCAGGCCATTCCCTTGGATCCTGTCACTGGTCACCCCAGAGAAGAGATCAGCGCCTGTCCCCACCTCTTCCCTTCACAACGAAGTTATAGGCTGCAATGAAGTCTCCCCTCAGTCTCCTCTTCCCCAGGGTGAACAGACCAAGTGACCTTAGCCATTCCTCATACAGCCTCTCCTCAAGGCCTTTCACCATCTTGTTCTGCCCTCCTTTGGACGCTTTCCAATAGCTCAGTATCTTTCTTCTATTGTGGTGACCAAAACTGCCACAATATTCAAGGTGAGGCCACACCAGTGCAGAGCAGAGCAGGACAATCCCCTCCCTCAACCGGCTGGTGATGCTTTGCCTGATGCTCCCCAGGACAAGGTTGGCCCTTCTGGCTGCCAGGGCACTGCTGACTCAGATTCAACTTGCTGTCGACCAGGACCCCCAGGTCCCTTTCCGTGTCACTGCTTTCCAGGATCTCATTCCCCAGTCTGTACAAACAGGGTTTCCCCGTCCCAGGTGTGGAATCCAGCACTTTTCCTTGATGAACTTCATGTGGTTGTTGATTGCCCAGCCCTCTACTTCGTCAAGGTCTCTCTGCAAGGCCTTCCTGCCTTCCAGGAAGTCAACAGCTCCTCCCAGTTTTATGTCATCTGCAAACTTGCTTAGTTTACCTTCCAGTTCTGCATCCATGTCATCTAGGGAGATGTTGAAGAGCACAGGGCCCAAGATGGAGCCCTGTGGAACCCCACCAGTGACAGGTCACCAGTCTGATGTCACCCCATTCACTATTACCCTCTGTGCTCGACACATAAGCCAAGGGTGTTGATCCACCTGTGGGCTGGACATTTTGTCCAGAAGGATCCTGTGAGCTTTACTGAAATCCAAAAAGATTATATCCACTGGCTTCTCTTGATCAAATAGGTGGGTTACCTTGTCATAAAAGGAAATCAGGTTTGATAAGCAGGACTTTCCTCTGATGAAGCCATGCTGGCTGTGACCAAGGACTGCTTTGTCTTTCAGGTGTTTTTCAATACCTCCCAGAATATTCTTCTCCGTAACTTTACCAGGCACTGAAGTGAGACTGACAGGCCTGTAGTTTCTGGGCTCCTCCTTTTTGCCTTGCTTGAACACTGGGACAACGTTCACCAGCTTCCAGTCAGCTGGGTCCGCTCCAGATTCCCAATACCACTCAAAGATCATCCAGAGAGGTTTTGCGATGATGTCAGCAGCTCTTTGAGGATTCTGGGATTAATCCCATCAGGCCCCATGGATGTGTAGGGATCCAGCTGAAGCAGGAGGCTCAACTGGGAGTTGATCATTCTTGTAGTCATGGTCCTCCAGCTCAGGGCACTGAGCACGGCATTTTAACCTCAAATATGTAACTGAGGGGTTCACAGTTGTTTCAGAAGATTAAACTGTTAGCAGTGACACTCATCCATCTCCAGTCACTAGCACAGACCTAATCAGAAAGGAATTTTTTTTAAAAGCTCCTATGGTCATAACCCAAATGGTCAGACAGATGGTTTGGAGTAGTTAGGCCAAGAAAACTGCCAGCAGTATTTTCACAAAATAAATCTTAGTATGTATTCTGTAATTCAAACAGATCTGTGTTAGCCTTGGAAGAAGGGCAATTGGAGTCTTACAGTTTCTTTACATTTTGTTTTGTTATCTAATGAGTGACTTGTATTTTCCATGGCAGAATTAATGTGTAGTCAAATAAAACATGTTAGATGTTTTTATTAATCTTCAAACTCAGATGAACACTGTGAATTATGTATAGCATTTCCAGTCTGTGCTATATGATACCATGGCCTTGCATAATTTATGAATAATCCCATTTTATGCAGTAGTTTCATCTCTATTGTTCTTTGCTTTTTGCTGGGGCCATTTCTCTTGCCCATCACTCTGCATTACTATTTCATATTTATTTTTCCATGGATAAAACTTCCTGGTGTATAAGTATAAGATAGCTGAGGATATTTGAGCAGTTCATGTTGGTTTTGGGGAGAAAAAAACCACAAGAAACTCAGTGAATCATGTTTTCTCATAGAGAAAAAAATACTCTCCTAATAAAATGGAAATAACCTACAGAGATACATAACTTGCCTGTAAAAGTGAGAGAATACTTTTTGTTGATTGAAAACATACATCCAATCTCCACTGGAATCAAAATTTCAGTAATTGGCAGTATTCTTATGTGCCAAGACAAAGTGGAGTCATTATTTTTGTTCTGTAGATTTCATAATTATTTGTGCATTTGGAAAAATTAATAAATTTCAGACTCTCAACAGTGCCAGGTTTTGTTAGATAACTGGAATTTCCTTTATATATTTCAGGTTGTCTTTGTCAGCTGGTGTAAAAGCTTTTGGGACTGTGGACTTGTAGCACTGGATGATGTATCATTGAGCCTGGGAAACTGCCAGGCTGCTGGTAAGAGCCATGTGTATTTGTCATCCAACTACTGCTACCCTTTTTAGTAAGAGTTCATTACATCCCTTCATTTTCCAAGCCCATCCTGCAGATGCCTTCATCCCACTGTGTTTTCTTGTATTTTCTTGTTTTCCCATAAGTATTGCATAAATCCTGTTTTTGCAAAGTAGCATACATACATACAGCGAGGATCCATTTTTGTCCACAGGGGTACCAGCTAACTCCTAATAAACCTCACTGACTCCAGTGAAGTTGTATATAGGTGAGTGGTCCTTTTGGGGCATTACAATTTAAAATAAACCAACAATCCAAGCGAGGGAAAAGTCGTTTTCAAATGGCTTTTAAAAAAACAGAAACGGACCCAAAAGTGGTATCTTCAAAAGACATCATGATTCTTTTTTAGTCCAGAAGTCCAGTTGTGCAAGGCCAAGACACAGTCACTTACCTAGGCTGCAGGTCCCTAATGAAGACAGATAAGAGCATTTGAGCTGTCTCTCCCGTAGTGGGAGGAACTGAATGTTTGTCAGCAAGACTTTACCCTCTGACATGTGCAGGCTAATCACTCTGAACTCACCAAACTCCCTTTTCTGGGGCTTTTTGAATTTCGATAATACAACGATTGTATGCTAATTTAGAAAGCATTCTCATGAGGCAGACACAATCTATAATCCCATTCTTTTTCAGAATAAATCCATGTCTTTGCAGTGGTCCTAAGACCTTTTTAATGATCTCTTTCGATTGGATTTCAGGCATTCAGGTGACTAATCATTACAAAAGAAAAAGAAGTCACATGTATAAACCAAGATGCTATTTTTCTAAAGTATTTGCAACAGTTTTCTGTGTTGCCTTTCTCTAGTTTCTAAGTAACTGGAAAAGAAACTAAAGGTGCAGAACTAGTAACTGAGTGTATAGTCATACCATGGCTTGTCTCTGATGGCAACAAAACAAATGCCTGAAACATTCCCCAGAGGTATCGAGGCTTCCTGCTTTTCAAAAAGTGAAAGCAGCTCAGTGTCTACTTCTGAATGACAAATTCGGGCTAGAGCAGAAGAGCTGACAGAAGCTTCCTGGCAAGCACCTGAATTATCTACCAACTTTTTCCCTTTTGCATCATCTAATAGAATTAATGAAAATACTCAAGTAGTTACAGCTCTGTGGTCTGTTGTATGCTGTAGTAGAATCTGCTGTCAAAGGAATTTAGGAGAGCTAATTGTGGCATTTGAATTCAAATGATCAAATGACAGAAAGTCCAGTCTATGACAAGACTCCTTTAATATGCACATTAAACATGCTGGAGCTCATTAATCTGCTTGGGGTGCCACAGTAGTGAAGAAAATTACACTGGTAGAGCCTGTTATGGAATCACAGAATTGCTAAGGTTAGGAAAGACCTCTGAGATCATTGAGTCCAATCATTAAAACCAAAAGACCTCTAAAATCATCTAGTCCAAACCATTATTATGTTAAGAGTAATAAACTGTATGAGATGTTTTCAAGAATCTTAGTAATGTTACCGAGCTAGACTAGGGCACAAATAACCCCAAAGCTGTGAAGAAAATGAAATTTACATTTCACACATCAGTTGGAAGCTAGCTTTTATCTGCTTGTGACTATCGTAAGCTTTGCTAGGTACATACAATTGATTCAGCAGATGAGTGAGGGCAATACATTACTTCTGTAATCTCTCAATATATCAGTCTAATATATTTGAAGTTTTAAACTCTGTCATCTCCTTACAGATTTATTGCTGCACAGTCCTGGAGAGTGTACTTTTGAAAAAGATGAGTGCGTGTTTACCCAGAAGAAGAGAGGTCGTGGGAGCTGGCACAGGAGGAGGGGTCCAACTCCCACTTCTTACACTGGACCGAAAGGAGATCACACTACTGGGGTAGGTGAGTTAAGCGCCACATTTAACTTTCAGAACACAGATTGATAGTTAAACAAAAATACTTTGAAATTACGACCTAGAAGATAAAGTTTTTACTCTTCTGTTCAGAAAAGTTATTAATTCAATTAAGTAAACACATTTCATAGGGATCCATGAATGGTTTTGAGAATGTGATGTTTAATCTGAATTATCTGCAGATCACATGGATAGTTCTGTTGGCATGTCCTAAAGTAGCCCTTTCCTTTGGGAGATAAAAGAACAGGATGATTCTCCAGACCCCACAGAAAAAGCTCCTTCCAAACTCCTAGCGTATTTGAATCTTTCCTGAAACTGACTTTAGACCTACTTTTGGTTTATGTAAGTCATTACATAGTCTGGGATCTGAAGCTGATAGCTTGACTTTAGAACTGAGAGCCTTTTAAGCCTGACCAGTGACAATGTTTATTCTTAATTTCATGCATCTCTTTGCAGCAAGTTGTGCAAGTGGTTGGAATTTCTTCCACAGGAACATTTTTGGGTACAAACTTAGAAGAAAACCTGGAGAATAAAAGAGGTCACACAGGCCCTTTGTCTTGAAAATCTGCTCCATAACCTCACTAATATAATTTAGGGTCCCAGTTAGCATGAGCAAGTGCACAGAAAGCTTCATCAGCACCAACCATTGCCTAAATTGTACCCTCATGGAGCTCTCTCTGAATTTCAAGGAATTGATTACTGTCAGATTGCTGTCCTGTTTTAGGAGCAGCTATGGTATTTTCTTTCTTTCTTCTTTTTCTTTTCTGTTCTTTTTTCTTCTTTTCTGTTGCTATATATTTCATCAGATACAACCAAGTTTTTAAGTGTTCAAATCATTAATCAGTGGAAAGCAAATTTATATACCCCCCCAATCCATTATTCAGTTATTGCCAGTTAGAGCAAACCGAGATGTGTCAGAAGACAGAGGAGCATCCCCACCTCCCATCTGCTGCATAAGGCAGCTGTTCTGTGTTTTGAGATGAACACTCCAACAGCAAACAGATAGCAACAACTCCAGCAGCAACTCAGATATTGCAGCAACTCTTCATGCAGTCCCAGTGCTCTCTTTTTTGGGGTGTTATCTTCCCTTCTGCCACCTGGGGGCAGAAGTCCTGGGGGTGAGATTGCCTTCAGAGTGAGAGGGGATTGCCCAGGATCAGTGAGAGAGAAGAAAAGCTGGGAGCAGCAATACCAGCCAGTGGATACTTGAGATGTCTCTCCTCATACTCGGAGTCCTATTTTCTGCACAACTCCCTACTGAAGACATCCCCTCTAAGCCACATTGTAATTTGGTGAGAAAGGAGAAAGGGTGAAAAAAAGGAAGATTAGCTACAGCTCTAAGTCAAGAAAGAAAAGATAATTTCATGCATATGTTGGAGAATTCCCAAGATGATTTGTACCAAACCTAGTGTAATCCATTGCAAAGTCTTTGTTGTTCACTATGCTTAAAAGTTCCTTGAATTAAAAATCAAAACCTACAGCTTATATTACAATGTAATAAAATAACTTGCCTGTAGATCTAAGGCCTCAATTATATTACAAACTTGTTAGAAAGAATAAATAAGCTCTTGGCTTTGTGAATTCAAACCCGCCATTATTACGGTACTCAATTATTACAGTATCATAAATATTACAGTTTACAGATATAGCAGTCTACGTCTTAAAAATCTTTATCAAAATAATATGTCACAGTTTTTTTAATATAATGAGCATGTTGAGCGTAATGAACATGCCAAGTTAATGTATTCTACTTTGCTGATATTTGCTTGTATATCTTTTTTAGGATACTACATGTATATAGAGGCATCTGACATGGTCTATGGACAGAGGGCATACCTTGTTTCAAGATCATTAAGAGGAATATCTGGAAAACAGTGCTTGACATTTTTCTATCATATGTATGGGGCCGGGACTGGATTATTAAGTGTTTATCTAAAAAAGGAAGGGGATGATGAAGAGATTCCTTTGTGGAGGAGGACAGGGGAACAAAGCATCTCATGGCTAAGGGGACTGATAGAATATGAAAGTGACAGAAACTACCAGGTAAGAAAAGCAAGAAGCAGTCAAATTGGAAAACTGAAGCAAACTTATTAAAGAATTAGGAATAGGTTGGAAGTATGAAAATAGTTATTAATTCGAAATAATTTTTTAAAGTATTTAAATGCTGTTTTCTTATTATTTCTTGTCGGTAGTGATAGGGGTACTTTAGATCACTTGTGCAATTTCTTTTTCTTCAGCTGTCTACAGCCCTGTCTAGATTTGACAGAGCCACTGAGCTGTGATAAGATGGCAGCTTCTTGTAGGGTGTTCTCTCTAAGGTGGCACCAAAGACAAGGGATGACACAAAGCCAGAGCTCTGTCCTTGTTTGCAACATCATTTCAGTGTTGCCAGAGTCAAAGCTTGCTGCAGTTTCTCTATGAAAGACAAAGCTGAAATTGCTAATGACTGAAACAGCACTGGGCACAAAACTGTGCTAATCACTAACCACAAAAGTTGTGGCTTTTTTTTAATCACTTTGCCTTAAGAGCCTGAAAATTATTAAGGAAAGGAGAGGAAAAAGGAAAGGGAGAACAAATTTTCTTCCTTCAGCACAGCACACATTGACTTGCTTCTGACCAGGGCAATCAGTCCACTGATGGAGCACAGAACTCTCTTTCCAAGAAGCAGGCTTTCAGGACGAACTAGATCCTTGAACAGGTTGCATGGCTATCATTTTTCTTAGTGCATCCACCTGTGGGATTCATAAAAAGCTGTGTCTTGTCTTTACAGATTATTTTTGAGGCGATCCGTGGTGTGTCAATGAGAAGTGACACTGCTATTGATGATATTCTGTTCCAGACAGGACCCTGTTTAGGTAAGTTTAAACATATTTCATAAGAGTACCTGGCAATTCACAGTGCTTGTTGTAATTAGATGGGTGATACTTCTTCCCTTGACTCCCCATTGAATTTAGTATCATGCTGCCAGGTTAGTGCAGAGTTTTTTGCTTTCTAACATGATGTGAGATCATGCTCAGATTTGACTAGTAAAGTGGCTGTAACACTTTTTAAAAACCATATGGCAGTCCCATTTAAATTCAGCATGTTAATTACATTCTGGTTTATGCATTCTTATATATGATTAAAATACAAATAATTACAGTATTTCCTTCTTCTTTGTATTCTAGAAGTGGAAGAAATTCAGTTCTCATCAGGCTATCCTGAAAGCTTAAACGAAATTGAGTATTAAATCCAGTCTGCTGAAAGGAAGTGCATAGAAGATTTGTACGTGAGAGACTGCACAAACTGCCTATTTCAAAATATGTTCTAAGTAAATACTGGACTGGTTTGAATATGTACCAATACATAGGAAGAACTCGGAGCACTCATGTTCCTCACCTTTGCAATGGAATTATTGACTCAGGGCTTCGTAGACCGTAATTTTTTAAATATATTTTCCTCTTTTGCATGAGGTATCAATTATTACATAAAGGCTTCCCATTTTGCACAGACCATTTGTTTAAAATTTTTTTTATAACCTTTCTGGTATATAAGTAAAAAGAGGAAAGTAAAGTTGCACAATTGAAGTCCAATATTGTGTTATCTTAAATCTGCATTCAGTGAATGTTTTGTGTTGGGGATAGAACGGATTTCTGTTAAGAAAATTAAAAATATTTTGAAATAAGAAAGAAAATAATGTTAGCTACTAGTAATAGCCTACAGGTTCAGTGCAATTGTTCATGATGACAAATCTCTCTGAGAAACTTAATACTCTGCTGGTAATTTTTTGTGATACTGTATTATTTGACTAAAACAAATATATTTGTCATCCTTGCCAATAACAAACTCGATTGAATGTTCAGGATAATTCAGCATAAGCTGCTGACATGTGAAACTATATGAAATTAAACCTTTGAAGCAACATATTTTCTGGCACGCAAGTCTTGGTTTTGGGGTTTTTTATTAAATCCGTTTGTACACTCGCAGAGAATGCACATACACTTTATGCAACCACAGATGCCTTGCATTTATATTAATAGAAAACAGAATTAATACATTTTATTTTTTAAGATTTTATGTATTTGCATGTAAAGGGTTTTTTTGAAATTATTATAACTTCCTAATAAAATGTAACTTTGAATATCATCTTATTGCTATGCTCTAGACTTCATACTACTCACTGTAAGGAGAAAAAACTCAACCTAATAAAATAGCCCAAAGTCATTATTTTGAACATCAGGAGAATGAAAATCATCGCAGTAGGATTGTGCTTGTGGTGGCACATTCCCTGGCCCCACTCCTTGGTCTGGGCCACTCAAGAATTCTCATTAGGCCTCAGCCTTGATTAATGGCCCCTGGGAGTTAAGCTCACCCTTGAGCTTACCAGAAACATCGTCTGGTCCCAGGAACTTCTGCCTAACCAACTTCTGTTGTCTGACATGCAGTCTTGAAGCATTATTTACCTGAACCATTAGCCCTAATCACAGCATTGTTAAGAGTTGGAAGAGACCGCTGGAGATCATCTAGTCCAATCCCCTTCCCACGGCAGGGTCACCTGCAACAGGTGACACAGGAATGTGTCCGGGTGGGTTTTGAATTTCTCCAGAGAGGGAGGCTCCATGACCTCCCCGTGCAGCCTGTTCCAGTGCTCTGCCACCCTCAGTGTAAAGAAGTTTTTCCTCACGTTGAGGTGAAACATCTGTGTCTTAGTTTATGGCCATTGCTCCTTGTCCTGTTGCTGAGCACCACTGAAAAGACACAACCTCAGATCTTTGAGATTTTTACATGTATTAATGAGATCCTCCCTCAGTCTTCTCTGGACTAAACAGGCCTAGCTCCTGCAGTGTCCTCGTGATGTTGTGAATGGCTTACACTGAAGTAATGGTTAATGGAAGGTTGGGAGCGCTGTAGTAAGTCAAGTTGCCCCAGTCCAGTTCAGGGGCTTTGCGGCCACCTCAGTAACAAGTCTAACCCTAGTGCAGCTTCCATAAGCAGGGTGAAAAACAACAGCATATCTCAAAGACCGTGGGTCCCTGCCGACCCCCCCAAAGGCACTAAGGTTAAAACCACCTCAGTTGAGAGCGTGAAACATTCTGTAACCACCCGCGTAAACCCTCCTCGAGGCCCGGCCCTTGCCTGCTGAGAGGTGCCGGCCATTTGACAACAGTATGTCGCTCAAGGAGCGTTTTTAAAGGACGCCTATCCTTCCTGCAGGCTTTCTGGCCTCTGAACTAACACGTGTAAAAAACGCTTTTCCGGTCGCTCCGTTAAAACCCGATCGATCCCCGCCCCCACAACGCGCAGTCCCCCCCTCGCGGCGCGCGCCGCCCTCCAGCCAATGGGCTGCAGCACCGCGCCGTCACGCCAATGAAAAGCTTCGCCGCGCCTTAGTCCCTCCCTCCCAGGCGGTGGGGGCGCGCGGGGGGCGCCGCGAGGGTGTCGCCAAGCCGCGCCCACTGTCCGTGCTGGGCTCCATCCCCGGGATCTTCCCGAAGGACTTCTGTGAGCGAGCGAGTGAGTGCGTGCGGGTTTGCGCTCCCTCGGGGCCCGCGGCCTGCCCCTGGCACGCTGCCGTACAGCGGGCGCGCGGTCACCGCGGGTAGCGGGGCTGGAAGGGAGAGGTGGCCCCGCGCTCGGGTGGTGGGGAGAGCCCCCCGTGTGCGCGCTAAATGAGTGGAGTCTTCTTCCTTGGCTGGAGTTAAATATAATAGAATTCACCGAGTTTCCTCGCCTTCGTGATTTTTTTTTTCTTCTTTTCTTTCGTTTTACATATGTAAAATAAAATGGTATCCTATTAAATTAAATCGAAATTGTCATTCTGTTGCTGAATTTCATTCTTTATAGTCACTAATTTTGAAGGAAGTTCTTGTGAGTATTCTAGCTCGTAAGAATCTTATTTCACTGTGTTTTATACAAATGTTAGTTTTCACTCTTGAGATTTTCTTACAAAACCGTGTTTGAGGATTGAGTCTAGATGAGGTGTTTTGACGTTGTAATTAATAAAATCGGAAAGTATTTTAAGAAAGAACTTTAAAGGAAATAAAGTCTCTGTAAAAGTCAAAACCTTGCCGTGTTTTACAGAACATGATGCCTGTGAAGTAAAGCCAGGGCGCAGCCTGAACGTGCTTATAGGTGCTAATGGAACAGGAAAGTCAAGCATTGTTTGTGCCATCTGTCTGGGACTGGCTGGAAAACCTTCTTTCATAGGGCAAGCCAATAAGGTAACTATGAGCTTTTGTAATTTTATTTTGAATCTGAATTTCGTCAACAGCACTGTCCAGCAGAGAAGGGAGGGAAAGGCTCTTCTTTGATACGCTTTATTTTTGTGAAAGGTAAGGTGTCCGAATTGAAGATTAACCTGTTCCAGAGACAAAGGGTTTTCCCAAAGGGGTTTTTCTTTCTTAAGTACTTGCTATCTTGGGTGAATTATGAAATGGAAATACCCAAATTGTACTGCAACCTCAGTGGACTAGAGGTTATATTTGAGGATGGCTAAGCATAAGAGAATGCCACCTAATGCCTAAGTAGCATCTGGTCAGAAGTACCAACTAAAGGAGAAATAGACAAAAAAGTCTAAATTAAATTTTCAAGTACATGGTACCTGTAAAAAGAACCTTGATTTGTCTGCGAATTTATCTAAAAGCATGGAGGCACTGATCTTAGATTTAAATGGAATTTGGATTCTTCTACTATATATTCATTTTTTGCTCCAAAGAGATCATGTGTTGACAATGTAGTAGGAAGTTCGTGTTGTGAAATTTTTAGGATTTGCGCTTGCTTTTTTGGATATTCTTGTTGGATGCAATGTATTTGAGTAGATCTTTGGAGCAATAATGAATCTGCGAGCCTAAGAGATTGTACATACTCTCTTCTTGCAACTCAGTCATGAGGAAATGTCAATACAGAAATTGACAGTCATGTGTTGGTATTTTTATTGACTTTTCATGATTGTTTATTTTTATGCTATTAGAATTGGCAGTTCTATTAGTACAGATACTTGGCGGTGTCTTCATTTGTATTGTCTTTGCTACTCAAATTTGTGAGCCTCTGTGTGGATCTGCTGATAATAATTCCTTCAGTTTTGGAGTCTGAAGTTGATCAGAAATTATTAACTTGTGGAGGAAGTTCTAATGCTGCTAGTTGATGTGAAAAAAAATGATGTATTCCTTTATTTTTAGTTAATCTAAAAAAAATTTTAGTTTTTAACTAAGTTTTCAATAAAATATGTCATTATATTTATACTCAAAATATCAGCAGTTCTTTTATACAAATGCTTATGTTTGTAAGAAAGTTACATTTTAATACTACACTGTTATTTTTCACAATTTCTAAATTAATTTTTTAGGCTGGTCTCTTTGTAAAGCATGGGTGTTCAAGGAGTTAGGTGGAAATTGAGCTGTGAGTGCTAAAACTGTATTTTCTTTTCCACTTTCAATTAGATCATTTTCCCATTCAGTCATTCACAAAGCTGTGGGGAAAAAATTTGATGTACAGAGGTCTGTCTTTAGGCTGGTGCTTGCTTCTATTTTTTTTTACCCCCCAGACATAAAAATTTTAAAGTTAAGTAGTTAACCACACCAGAAAAAAGCAGTGATGGCTGCTCTCAATCTCTCTTTCAAAGTCTTTCACGTTGTCTTGATGTACAAAGAATGTATAGATAAATATTGTTGTATATGGTGTGTTTAGGTGTTGATTATGTTTAAGGTTCAGATGATTCGAGTACAGTCAGCACAGCTATCATTTTGTAGTGGTTGGAATTTTTTTTATTAAATTGAAAACAAGGCCAAGTCTAAAGTTTGTAAGTCTGTTCTGCCTTCACTTTCTTGTACTGATACGGCTGATATGAGGTGCTCCCCCACATGCATGCTGAAAACATTATATACTGACACAAAAGAAGTGTCTGACTAATTCTAGCTAATGCAGGCTTGTATGTAAGCTTTTGCAAAACAGAACAACTGAAAATCATTTGGATTTACTCTGTAAAATTTGTAACTTGTGGTATAGGGCAAGTATTGCATGCTTCCTTTTTTGTGGATGCAGTGGCACAGGTGATTTTAACAAGCCTTAACCTGGTCCGTTTGCCTGAACTGGTTGGAAGATAGAGCTAATCGACCTATTTCATAGCCTGTGTTAACAATTGGTCACCCTGATCAGATTGTATGAAAAAAGAATTGTATTGAGCCCTCACCATTAACCATGTCCTCAGACACTGAGAGAGGCTTGGGCTATAGCTTCTGGTAAGTGTGTATGCCCATCATCTTTTAAAAAGAAAATGCAAAGATGTGTTGTAAAACAGGTCTAGAGCTTAAACTAAGCACTTGGTCAAGAAATGCAGAGTCAAAATTTCAAAGTTGTGTTTGTGACATAGGTGTTACTTAATTACACGCTAACTTTCAAATGTGTTAAGAATATATTAAGCTTTAGACTTCTGCTTTGGTGAAAATGAAGGAACTTCAAAATTGTTTTAGAAGCTTGATTGTATTTTTGTGTATGTACTTCAACAGTCATAGTGCTGCTGGAACTGTAACAGACTTAATTACACAGGTTTTAGTGAATGGTGACATCAGCATTTAATACCAATCAGTTGCACAGGTGTCCTGGGTGTTTATATATAGTAGGTTTTGTATACTAACCTCTTTTCTTGTTGAAAATACTCAATTTTTAGTTTGAAGAAATTAAGCAAGCACTGAGAATGAAAGAAGATGAACAAATGGACAGACAATACAGAAAATACACCATACTTAGGAGATAATAAAGGGTGGAAGAACAAGCTTGGATACAATGGCTGTGTGTGAGAATCTTCAGCCACAAATTGATGCTGTTAATAACGACCTCAAGGAATTATTAACAAATAAATAAAGAAAGGGCAAATATTGTGATAGTGATGTCATTGATCTAAGAGCAGAAGAAAGGAATCAAGAGAAGGAAGAGAAAAGTAAGTTACTTGGGTTTTGTTTGTTGATTTATTTTACTATTTTAATGACTATATAGAATTTACTTGTCCTGCTGTAGTGAAATAGTTTCAGATGTTTACCCCAAGCCTCATAGTTGGCTTACATGTATAGCAGTCATCTTTTGTGTTAATAGTTTTATTAAAGGTAACAGAAACCACTTTCAAAATAGAAAGAATGAGAAGATTCAAAATTAATAATTTACCTTANTTTGTTCTGTTTCTGCTGGCTAGCAAATACTTTGATACATAGTCTTCTTGTCACACTTTGTTTTTTGCAAGCAGAAGATGTGGTATTAAACTGTCATAATGCTCCCCGAGTGCTGTCCTCAGAAGAGTGTGCTTAATGACAAACTGTCCTGCAGTTTTTGAAGACCTGTGTGCCTTTCACAGAAGCTAGTAATCTTTATCTACGTGAACAATTGTGGCAATATCTGAGGTTCTGGGGACTTGTCTTGCCTGCAAGGTTGTGGAATGCAGTGCAAGGCTGCTTTAACCAGCTAAACTGATGTTTCATTTATGTCCTCAGTCTTTTCTGCCCTGTTAGGGTTAAGTTTTTCAGCACCTCTGCAGTTGGTGGTCTGCTGTGACCTGTGCAAAATGGCTGTACAGCCTGAGAGCACAGGCTTCCTGTTGCATCCAGATTCGCTGTTCAGAATGACCAACTGGGTCTGGATTTGATTGCTTTCATTTTCCTCTAGTGCATAATATTTTCAGAGACACTAATAGAGTTTGCTTTTAGAGAGCCTGATTATGCCTGAGCCCGCGTGTATTTGTGTGGATTCTTCCAGAGGTTGTTAGTTTAAAATAATGCTGATGCTCTGAATTGCTAATAAATATTTTCATATAGTGATTTTTTTCTGGTCTTTTACCAAATCTAAGTATAGATTCGTGATCATCAGAAACTAATAGTGAATGCTGTATGTTCCCCTACCGAATCATGTGCTGAAAATCTACCTTCAAGACCTATTGAAGAATTACAATATGTATCAGATCGTATTGGGAAGAGTGATTTTAAATGTTGGTTTGTGCTGTTGCTATATATTAGAATTTTCTATGCAAATCTAATTTTCACCTGTTCAGTGTGGGTTAGCAGGACTTCTTTCTGACTCTTCAGTAACTTCAGCCTGCTTAATTGCCAAGTTTGATTTCTGATGCATATTTTTTTTCTCTTCTTCAGCTAATACGGATTTTTCTCGTATTTACGAGAGTTATTTGATGCTCCTCATCTTGTGATGAGTTATCTTTGTTCCAGATATCATGTTTATGATATTCCTGTGGGAACAGAGAAGACCAGACATGCTTGAAAGGGTAAGGAATCTGAAGTAGCACAAACACACCTGTGGTATGGAGTTTTATTTTGGAAATTCTTTGACAAGGTAATGTGGAGAAAGCAAAAAAATTGCTTTAGCAATTCTGTTTCTCCTTTTATTTGTATTTGTCCTTTAGAAGTAGGAACAGTTCTTTATAGACTAATATACTGCAAAACATTTTAACAAATTCAATGATCCTATTACAGTACTTCACAGAAAGTTAAATCTGTGTTCCACCTGTGTGCTGTTCCAAGTCAGTGTACTGGTTTAACCAAGCACAGGGTTAATTTTTTGCAGTAGAGGAGAAGGGTGACTGAGTAATCACCAACCTGCCAGGCCTTCTCATATTTATATTTTGACTGTCATCCACCATACCATAGAGGCTTTAGCCACTTGGCCTGCTTGATTGCTGCACGTTTCACAGTTACGCATAATCGGGGAGATGTTGTCACTCCTCCCTCACTAGTCTACATGTATGTTGAATCTCTTCCCTGATGACCTGAGGCCTCCTGGGCCATGCCTTGTAGGCCATGCCTCTTCTCAGGCAGGGCACAAAATTAACCCTGGCTTGGTGGAAACCAGGATAGTTGTCAGTCAGTCTCAGCGGTAAAGCAAAGTAAACTGATTACTGCACCAAATCAATAGAATATAGCTGCTGCTGTATATAAATGGAACAAAATTTTTGGTCAAATNATAGTTTTATTAAAGGTAACAGAAACCACTTTCAAAATAGAAAGAATGAGAAGATTCAAAATTAATAATTGACCTTAAAACTAATCTTCAAAAAAAATCAGTATTTCTGATCTTAAGTAAGGAGATACCTTTGCTGGTTTGGGCTTTTTTTGTTACTAAAGGAAGGTGTAGAGTTGGCAGGAAGTGGACAAAAAAAACCCAAACAGTTTTTTTTGAAGATGCAGTGCTTAAAACTGTCTCTTTGCCAGTATATTGGCTACTGATACTGCATTTGTCCTTTCTAGATTAACTTTAGCTAACCTTAATTACAGAAAGCTTCCTTACACTAGCCTAGGATTTAAAATTACTTCTTTCTAAGAAACNTAACCAGCTAAACTGATGTTTCATTTATGTCCTCAGTCTTTTCTGCCCTGTTAGGGTTAAGTTTTTCAGCACCTCTGCAGTTGGTGGTCTGCTGTGACCTGTGCAAAATGGCTGTACAGCCTGAGAGCACAGGCTTCCTGTTGCATCCAGATTCGCTGTTCAGAATGACCAACTGGGTCTGGATTTGATTGCTTTCATTTTCCTCTAGTGCATAATATTTTCAGAGACACTAATAGAGTTTGCTTTTAGAGAGCCTGATTATGCCTGAGCCCGCGTGTATTTGTGTGGATTCTTCCAGAGGTTGTTAGTTTAAAATAATGCTGATGCTCTGAATTGCTAATAAATATTTTCATATAGTGATTTTTTTCTGGTCTTTTACCAAATCTAAGTATAGATTCGTGATCATCAGAAACTAATAGTGAATGCTGTATGTTCCCCTACCGAATCATGTGCTGAAAATCTACCTTCAAGACCTATTGAAGAATTACAATATGTATCAGATCGTATTGGGAAGAGTGATTTTAAATGTTGGTTTGTGCTGTTGCTATATATTAGAATTTTCTATGCAAATCTAATTTTCACCTGTTCAGTGTGGGTTAGCAGGACTTCTTTCTGACTCTTCAGTAACTTCAGCCTGCTTAATTGCCAAGTTTGATTTCTGATGCATATTTTTTTTCTCTTCTTCAGCTNACCCATCTGTCTGGCACTTAACTTGCCATAGAATCTAGGAAGAAACTGAGGTACATAGAGTTCAAGAGATCTGCGTATTTTGTCTTCAGCAGCACAGAAAGTATTTGTTCTGTTTCTGCTGGCTAGCAAATACTTTGATACATAGTCTTCTTGTCACACTTTGTTTTTTGCAAGCAGAAGATGTGGTATTAAACTGTCATAATGCTCCCCGAGTGCTGTCCTCAGAAGAGTGTGCTTAATGACAAACTGTCCTGCAGTTTTTGAAGACCTGTGTGCCTTTCACAGAAGCTAGTAATCTTTATCTACGTGAACAATTGTGGCAATATCTGAGGTTCTGGGGACTTGNTAATAGTGAATGCTGTATGTTCCCCTACCGAATCATGTGCTGAAAATCTACCTTCAAGACCTATTGAAGAATTACAATATGTATCAGATCGTATTGGGAAGAGTGATTTTAAATGTTGGTTTGTGCTGTTGCTATATATTAGAATTTTCTATGCAAATCTAATTTTCACCTGTTCAGTGTGGGTTAGCAGGACTTCTTTCTGACTCTTCAGTAACTTCAGCCTGCTTAATTGCCAAGTTTGATTTCTGATGCATATTTTTTTTCTCTTCTTCAGCTAATACGGATTTTTCTCGTATTTACGAGAGTTATTTGATGCTCCTCGTCCTGTGATGAGTTATCTTTGTTCCCAGTATCGTGTTCATGATGTTCCTGTGGGAACAGAGAAGACCAGACATGCTTGAAAGGGTAAGGAATCTGAAGTAGCACAAACACACCTGTGGTATGGAGTTTTATTTTGGAAATTCTTTGACAAGGTAATGTGGAGAAAGCAAAAAAATTGCTTTAGCAATTCTGTTTCTCCTTTTATTTGTATTTGTCCTTTAGAAGTAGGAACAGTTCTTTATAGACTAATATACTGCAAAACATTTTAACAAATTCAATGATCCTATTACAGTACTTCACAGAAAGTTAAATCTGTGTTCCACCTGTGTGCTGTTCCAAGTCAGTGTACTGGTTTAACCAAGCACAGGGTTAATTTTTTGCAGTAGAGGAGAAGGGTGACTGAGTAATCACCAACCTGCCAGGCCTTCTCATATTTATATTTTGACTGTCATCCACCATACCATAGAGGCTTTAGCCACTTGGCCTGCTTGATTGCTGCACGTTTCACAGTTACGCATAATCGGGGAGATGTTGTCACTCCTCCCTCACTAGTCTACATGTATGTTGAATCTCTTCCCTGATGACCTGAGGCCTCCTGGGCCATGCCTTGTAGGCCATGCCTCTTCTCAGGCAGGGCACAAAATTAACCCTGGCTTGGTGGAAACCAGGATAGTTGTCAGTCAGTCTCAGCGGTAAAGCAAAGTAAACTGATTACTGCACCAAATCAATAGAATATAGCTGCTGCTGTATATAAATGGAACAAAATTTTTGGTCAAATTTACCTCATTTAGCCTCATTTAACCTATGGAGATTTTTTGCTGTTTTCTAATTTACTGGACATTTTATGTCTCTATCTTTTTTAAGTACTGTGCTACATTGCATTATGGTAAATTTTTGGTTATTTCTAATACCCTTCTTGACATGAGTAATTTAAAAGTAGCAACTCTAGTATTTTAAGATCTCCTTTTCTCCTACAGATGTATTTGCTTGACAGAAGTTAAAGCATTGCAGCTCACTTCATGGTTTCATCTATTAATTTCTTGAGTACTTTGTTTCTTTGTTACACAGGCTACATGTGTAACATGTAAAAGTGTCTTTGGCCAGTAGATCCTTGTTCATGATACAATACGAACATTAACAGTTTATTTTGGTGTCTGTAGTACCATAATAGTCAGAACCTGTTTTATAAGTTGTGGTAACATACTCTGTTTTACAATATTGTCACAGTTCTTTGCTGACCAGTCTGAATTGTAAGTATAATACTGCTTTAAACATGTCATCATCTTTTTGCAAAGCTTGTTAATAAATCAGAGTATTGCATAAACTGAAGTGTTTTACTGTGGATTTATTCCTTATTCTGAAAAGCATTGCCTTAAGTAATGCTTTTGTCAGATTAATATTTTTGTGCTTTTTAGGTCATAAAAGAAACCACATTTAGGCAAGTATACACAGCAGAAGATAAAAGTATCTGCTTATACAAATCGAACCCTCTCTACTAACACAGCCCTGTGCAGCACAGTTTCTCCATAGTTCAGTGGATGCAGATAAAAGAAGACAGTTGGAAAGCCAACAACAGGTAGGAATTTATTTCTGTGTTTTATATGTTGTGAACTACTACCCATTTTGCTATGCAATAAGCAGTGCCTACTTGCATGTTGTTGTTTTGGTATGTTTGTAGTAAGAATGTTAGTCGTGTGTGTTGCCTTATTTAAGGACATAAATAACACATGAAATTCGTTGGATATGCATTTGACTACACTGTTTGAGAGACAGAAATGTCTGGAACAGAGACAGTGATCTCAGGCAGCAGAAGAAGGTGCTTTTAGACAGAGAAGACAGAAGGAGACAGTTGAAATTAAAAATTGGCTCAAAGTATGATAGGTAGGAGACAAGCCATGTTATCTATGAAAAATGAACATTTTAATAACAAAAATATTTTTGACTTTGTCTTCCTGCAGTGTGCATTTACAAAGTAGTGGAGTACTTGAGGTGATAGTCAAGATAAGGAAGGCATTTAGAAGTTAGGATTTAGGACAGTATCTGAGACACCATGTAACAATGTTCCAGATGGTTTCCCGTAGTAAAATCGTTGGATTCCAGTGTGAGTAAATACATGCAGTGACCTCTAATATTACTGTATTCTTGTGTTTTTGTAGCAGGTGTCTAGATAATAACATACATAAATGATACTAAGTAAGCATATGTTTTGCTGGGGGTCAAGGGTCAAAGACAAGAAACACAGACACCAACTTTAAGGAAGAAGTTTATAAATTTACTATAGTGGAAAACAGCAAAGAACTACAAAAGAAGCAAAGAGTTGCAAAAGGATAAGCTTAGCAATGCACCTAATCATTGCTACATGAGTGTCTGTAGTGATTAAGAAAGATACATCACCAGTTACCCTTTAATATATTACCATCATCCAGACTTGCACATCAGCTGGACCTCAGTCTCCCCAGCGGCTGTTACCTGGAAATGCAAACCCTTGAGGCTATAGCCCTGCTCCTCTTGCCTGGACAGACTGCATCACTCACCCGTGTGTACATGCATATGCTGAACTGGCTGTGAATCCATGGTTTCCTAGTAGCCAGTTCTGTGATCCTTTCCTCAGCAACATGGAGGGAGTACAAATATAGAGAGAGACTAGACCAGTACCCCAGTCATCTTACCCTTAAATACTTACGCATGCCAGCAGGTCTCACCTGTGAAGACAGCAGTCTCTGGCAGCCAGGCTAGACTCCCCTGGTCCCTCCAGTAGTCGTTTCTTCCTGTAGTCTCGCCTTTACTGACACACATACCCCCTTGTCTCCCAGGCCACTTCCTGTCTAGTATGGCCTGGCCTTTGTTAGGGATCAAACACTCTTGCACACTTCCACTTGTTCCAGGTCCTGGCACCCTTGGCCCATGGGCCTCTGACCTGTGATCCCACTCCAGTGGCTGTAATTTAAATCTACTTCCTCCTGTCCAGCCAGGTGCAGCCATCACAGAGAAGCAGGCCCCTTCCGCTGACTTGGGATTTGATGATAATTGCTTGCACTTAAGATTTCTGTACATACACAAATGCTAAATAAAGTCCCTTGTCCAAGAAAAGAGGGATTGAAAGAAGAGTGTGCCGATGGGGCATGGCTGGACAATAAGTGACCAGCCAACTATTTACATGTAACTGTCCCTCTTATCTCCATATTCCTCTCTTTTCCCATGCATGTTCCTAGATTCCATTCTTTCATTGCATTTGGTTTCTCCTCTGAATATGCAATAGTAAGTCCTGTGTGGTTGCAAAGTGTTTTTCTGCTGCATCCCATAGTGTCTATTGCATAGTAAAATGTCGTGCGTTGTGCAGTTACATGGTGCGAAGGACTGAGCTGGGGGCTGAACAGCTTGGGAGGAGTCCCAGTAATGATAGCTGATAGTGGATTTTTGACTGCAGTGGTTAAAGGGCCCTGTTCAATCAGGGACACTGGTATTACCCATAAACCATAAGACTGGGTTTTCTTTTGGCACTAAACTGATGACTGAAGCTGGAGGACTTGGCCTTTAGGAGCACAGATTAAAGGTAGCCCCCACTGAGATGGAGCAGATTTATGAGGATCAAGGCCATCCATTATGTTACATACTTGATTTGTATCTTCAATATCACAAGTAGGAACACCTCATCTGCATAACTTGTATGCTCTGCTTGTGCAAAACGATACCCTTGTGTTCATTGACCACAATCAAAACCAGCAATGTGCAGCTGCCCTGAACCTTTGCAGCACGTACCCAGCCATGAGGCTGCTTGCCATGCTGAGAGATTTGGGTCTCAGCATGCTCCGTAGAGATGGATGTGCTGGGGCGCATTTGGTGCATTCAGAGTGCTGCTAATGCAAACAGAAATGCCCACTAAAGTGTGAAAGAGCTATGAAACCACAGTGATTTCAGGTAACCTAGGGTCAGTATGAGAATAACTGGTCTGTTACAGAGGAAGGGAGGAGGTACCTGTGGATGGGGAAGGAGATGGGAAGGTGGTGTGACTTTCCCTTTGCCAAGAGGAATGTCACCAAAGATGGTGCCAACACTTCAGTTAGGGTTGGGAACTACTGTTCAATCTTGCAGATGGAGGCACAGAGAGGCATGTGCTCGTTCCTGTCCTTGGAGCCCTGTGCGCTACCCATGTAACCTTAAATGACAATAGCTTTTTCAGATACATTTCTGTGTTTCAGAGCCTAAAGTTACATGAAGACTATATTGTTGCCTGTCAGAGTGTCTTTTTGGTTTATTTTGGTTGTTTTTTTGATTTTGTAACAAGATGTGGCCCTTGGGGACATAGTTTCATTGAGGCCCTGGCAGTGTCAGGATAATGGTTGAACTCGATCTTGAAGGTATTTTCCAACTTAAACGATTCTGTGATTCAGTTATACCACAAGGAAACAACACTCCCTCAGTCCAGAGATTGGTGTGGTATTGACTTACTTTGTTGGGTTTCACACCTGGATGCTGGTGCTGGGGCTGTCGTGGGACAGTGTCCATTCCTCTGAGTCCTGAATTTGAGGCCTCATCTGTTAGGGTGCCCTTGTGCTCCTCTGGGCTAGTGGAGATGGGCATTTCATGGACTGTTGGCTACTGTGATGGGCCTGTGAACAGCTAAGGTGTAGGGTATTACTTGGGCTTGACCCACCTGCGACTGTCTCTCATTTATATGCGTGCAGGTGAGCTTTTGTAAGCCTGACAGAAAGCCTTGCTAAAACTGAGGTAAATGACAACAATTGATCTCCTGTCATCTCATTGTTTTACAGTTGGGTTCATCAGGTGTGGTGTACCCCTTGTAAATACCTGGGGTGTGTTCCTGATCACCTTCTCCCTTATGGTCCTAGAATTGTTTCCCAAGGGGATTTGCTCCACAGTTTTCCCAGGGATCAAAGTAAGAATAATTAGTTTGTAGTTTCCTGGATCATCATCTTGATCTGTTTGATGGTTTCAGAGGATCTCCAAATGCTTTACAGCTCACTAAATGTCATGATTATTTCATATGAAGTTCTTACGTGGCTTGAAGGTTTAGAACAAGTGAAAATTCTGGTTTTCTGCACTACGATGAAGACATAGTTATTTTTTTGTAGTATATATAACAAGAAGTAAGCAAACTTTCTGAACTTACCTATGTTGTATTGTTACAAAGAACTAGGAGCAGAAGAAAAAATGTCATCCTTATACTGGTGGGTTTTTTAATTCAAAATTTATAGAAATAAAGGACTATGCTTGTGACGAGGTGCTGTTGATACCCAAAATCGGAGTTTATTTAATCTTTTTTTTCTTTTATATGCTTTTTAAAGTGCATAGAGTGGGAATGCCTCTAATGTGTTTGGAACGTTTAGATTTATGAATTCCTGTTCTTGCTAACTGTTGGTTTATGATTAAGTTGAAGAATTTTTGTATTTTTAGTACAATTTATTTTTAATCAGGATTAATCAAATATTGATTTTTCCCATAGTTTAAGACAGCTGGAGCAAGATGCTGTCAACCTAGAGAAGGAATCCCAACTGGCAAATCAAAGAAATAAATAAGCAGAAAGCAGAACTTGTTACTGAACTACTGCATCTCATGAGAGTATGTATTTTTATCTTGGTATGGGTTCCACTTTTATTCACAGAGTTCAGAGAATCTTCTGAGTTGGCAGGGAACCACAAGGATCATCAAGTCCCAACTCTAAAGTGAATGGCCTGTACAGGGATCAAACCTACTGCCTTGGCTTTATTAGCACCATGCTTTAATCAGCTGAGCTAGTTTCGGGTAATGTGAAAAGGCAATTCTTATAATATGAATAGGAGACATGCAGCATTTGGATGTGTTGCTGAAAATCTTTACTAGCTAGCTTTCTTCAAGAAAAGTTTTTTTGAAGGTTTTATGGACTTGAACTTGTTCGTCTGTCACTGATTTGTACATCCATTTGCTTGTTTCGACTGAGAGTCTCAGTGACTGAAGTCTTAACAATCCATGGTTTGATTCAGTGAATACAGGAATGAACTGTGTAACCATTTCAGCCAGTATGTTTTCTGAATACTTCCTAACTCTGAACTTTTCCTTCCATCCTAGTTCATAATCTCCTTTTTTCTTTTTTTGTTTCGTTTTTCTTTTTTACTGAAAAAAAGGTCATTAATCCTGTGAAAAATTGACCTGAAAAAGGCACTATGATTGTGGAAAACGTTTAGGATGGAAAAATATTCAGGTCTCAGGACTTAAGCTTTTCTGTAACTCAGAAGAAAACAGTCTGGACTTAATTGCTACATTAACTTAGCCTGCAAGCCCTAGTAACAAAAGATACTGCAAGGTGAATTTTCTTGGGTATTCTTCTGGGGGAGGAGGGGATGGCATTTTTTTTTGTTTGATGTGGTTTGCTTGTTTTAATAACTGATTGGTTTGGTTGGTTTGTTTTAATTTAATTGTAAGGGAATCTGCTTGTGCTTTTGCACTCAGCAAGAAATGGTGCCATTCTAGCAACAACTTTGAGCATGTGTGTTTTCCCTTTGCCATGATTTACTGTCATGGAAACGTGTTCTTGCTTATCCCTGAAAAGAGCTGAGTGTTACCTCTGAAGTGAGGATGATTTCTAAACATTCCGTTGCTGGTATTCTTATAATAAAGAAAACCTCCAAATGGTGGGCTGTTTCTGTTTGTTGGTGGGCATGGACTTGGGGCATGGACTTGGCATGGAGTGTTTCAGAGATCAGCTTTGGGTCAGCCAGCCGTAGCAATTCGCAAGTGCCAAAGAGTGACAGAAGACACCTGCTGTGTTAAAAGCATTAGTGAAACTGCAGATTACTTCACAGAAATTACAGAATTTATGCACCTAGTAACAGTACCGAAAAGTGACTTTTCTCAAAACCTGTGCAAATGTTCTGTATTTATAAAAGATTTTCTAGAAATAGGCTTTTGATTTTCGTGTGTGATGCGTGTTTCCCAGTCCATAAATGGTCCAAGTGTGTTGTTGTTGTAATGTGCAGATTAATTGTTCACTGAGTGTCGTATGACCTGCCTAAAGAATGTCTCTTAATTTCATTTCACCCAGTATAGGAAGAGAGTGGATGTGTACTGTGTATTTCTCAGAGTACCTGGAGTGTAGGGGAGGATGGATGATATTTGTCTGAAATAAATCCTCTTTGCAATAAATAACTATTTCAGTTGTGTATCAGCTGAATTTTCACACTTGGTGTGCTGTAGCAAATACCTGCTAGTACATACTAAAGAGAAGAAAATTGTCTGGTACAAGACAGATATTTCATTATAAGTTTTGTCAAACTAGTTGTAATCTGTCCATATCTGGTTGTTCCCAAGCCAAGCTTCATGAACGCTTCCAAGTTTATGTAGGTCTTTGTATTTTCTTTACTAGGTTTTTTAATTATACTATCTGCCAGTTATTAAAGTGAGAAACACTTCAGTAGTCGTATGTTTTGGGCATACTCATTTCTGCCACAGAGGGAAATTTGAAACATGTATGGGATTTAGTGTGTGTGTATGATGGTAATATGATCAACTCTTTTAAAGAGTTTGTCATACAGTCAACTAGAGAGACAGGCTGCATGTGTATTTACACAAACACACAAGGTAGACTATTGCCTGGCACATACCTAATACTTATCAATACTTTACAATCAGTTGACAGAAACAGCTGTATTCATTCCACTGTTAGAGAATCTGGCAGTGCTTTTAGATTAGTTCTGTTTGTGTTTCATTTTTCATATCCTTTTTTAATTTTTTTTTTCAGTTTGCATTTCTGATAACTGTTTTTAAACTGCTTAAGAGAATTGGAAACAGACATTTTCCCATGTGCAAGTTCATACTTTTAGAAACTTTGTGTTGAAATGGCAAACAGTAACGATCTCAGACCTTGACTCACCATTGTGGTCAGCTGCTAACACTCTCAAAACTTCATCTTGTAGGTCCCTTATGTACAAAATTGAAACCTTGTCCTCCCTTTCATTAAGAGAGAGGATTCCTTTGTATTTATATGCTGATGATAAAAAAAGGTAAACCAGTGTTCTCAATGCCCCATAATTTGAAGTTTGAAGCTACCCTTCACACAGTCAAGAATCTGTTGCTGATTTTGAACCCTCTAGACCATTCCTGAGACTGATTTGTTTAAAGAAACAACCATTTTAATGTCAACATTGTCAAACCAGGTTCTGGGAATCACTGAAGCCTGGTATGAAGCTTCCCAAATAGCCGCCTGTTGTCACATGCTCTTGCAGTTAAGATACAAGACACTGGAGTCACTGTGCATCTGGTCAGTCAGCTTATATTGTCATTAAGGGATGTATGCCTTTTGTGTTTATTTTTTGAACTTTTTTCATCTCTGTGTATGACGTATGATGTCCAGCAAAATTCACCATGACATCCACCAAATTTTTTTCTGAGAAAAAATTGAGACGACTTTTTCTTACATTTCACATGTGAGTATATGGCGAAGGGAAAGAGAACATGGGAATTTTTTATATAAAATAATCTGGTTGCAAGTGATACATATGTGTATATATACGTATTTGTTTGAAAGTGATAACATAGGTGTGTGTGTGTATATATATATATACACATATTTAGAGGTAAGACTGCTTGGGGACTATATATCTTGAAGAACTTGAGTCACCAGTAGGTCACCTTTCTTTTTACATTGAATTTGACAGCATTATTGATGAGCTGAACACAATATGAACTTGTACGTTATGACTAAAAATATCAGTTTTTAAAGCCCGATAGTGATTATATTGGTTTTGAGTCTGATGAAGAAGAGATTACCTGTTCTGTTTTCTGTGTAGAGTATTGTACCACTGAGCAACATCAATGAAGCTTTGATTCCTTAAAGGATTTAGACAACTGCTGAGAAGAACAGACTTGAATCAGAGTATAAAGCGGGAAGCGTTCAGCTAAGAGCTGCAAAGGTAATAACTATGAATACTGGGATATCTACTGTGAAAAAGGCTACCACATAAGATGTTACGGTGTTGAAAAGAGTTCTTCTGTTTCTTTGTTTAGAAGTGGGTATTAGTACTGCTAAATATTTAGCCTTGATTGGTAGATGCCTGTATGGAAGTGGTAATTACAGCTTTGTACTAGTATGGAACTTTCCTGAAGTATCTGGATATAACTATTTCCANTGTAGGGGAGGATGGATGATATTTGTCTGAAATAAATCCTCTTTGCAATAAATAACTATTTCAGTTGTGTATCAGCTGAATTTTCACACTTGGTGTGCTGTAGCAAATACCTGCTAGTACATACTAAAGAGAAGAAAATTGTCTGGTACAAGACAGATATTTCATTATAAGTTTTGTCAAACTAGTTGTAATCTGTCCATATCTGGTTGTTCCCAAGCCAAGCTTCATGAACGCTTCCAAGTTTATGTAGGTCTTTGTATTTTCTTTACTAGGTTTTTTAATTATACTATCTGCCAGTTATTAAAGTGAGAAACACTTCAGTAGTCGTATGTTTTGGGCATACTCATTTCTGCCACAGAGGGAAATTTGAAACATGTATGGGATTTAGTGTGTGTGTATGATGGTAATATGATCAACTCTTTTAAAGAGTTTGTCATACAGTCAACTAGAGAGACAGGCTGCATGTGTATTTACACAAACACACAAGGTAGACTATTGCCTGGCACATACCTAATACTTATCAATACTTTACAATCAGTTGACAGAAACAGCTGTATTCATTCCACTGTTAGAGAATCTGGCAGTGCTTTTAGATTAGTTCTGTTTGTGTTTCATTTTTCATATCCTTTTTTAATTTTTTTTTTCAGTTTGCATTTCTGATAACTGTTTTTAAACTGCTTAAGAGAATTGGAAACAGACATTTTCCCATGTGCAAGTTCATACTTTTAGAAACTTTGTGTTGAAATGGCAAACAGTAACGATCTCAGACCTTGACTCACCATTGTGGTCAGCTGCTAACACTCTCAAAACTTCATCTTGTAGGTCCCTTATGTACAAAATTGAAACCTTGTCCTCCCTTTCATTAAGAGAGAGGATTCCTTTGTATTTATATGCTGATGATAAAAAAAGGTAAACCAGTGTTCTCAATGCCCCATAATTTGAAGTTTGAAGCTACCCTTCACACAGTCAAGAATCTGTTGCTGATTTTGAACCCTCTAGACCATTCCTGAGACTGATTTGTTTAAAGAAACAACCATTTTAATGTCAACATTGTCAAACCAGGTTCTGGGAATCACTGAAGCCTGGTATGAAGCTTCCCAAATAGCCGCCTGTTGTCACATGCTCTTGCAGTTAAGATACAAGACACTGGAGTCACTGTGCATCTGGTCAGTCAGCTTATATTGTCATTAAGGGATGTATGCCTTTTGTGTTTATTTTTTGAACTTTTTTCATCTCTGTGTATGACGTATGATGTCCAGCAAAATTCACCATGACATCCACCAAATTTTTTTCTGAGAAAAAATTGAGACGACTTTTTCTTACATTTCACATGTGAGTATATGGCGAAGGGAAAGAGAACATGGGAATTTTTTATATAAAATAATCTGGTTGCAAGTGATACATATGTGTATATATACGTATTTGTTTGAAAGTGATAACATAGGTGTGTGTGTGTATATATATATATACACATATTTAGAGGTAAGACTGCTTGGGGACTATATATCTTGAAGAACTTGAGTCACCAGTAGGTCACCTTTCTTTTTACATTGAATTTGACAGCATTATTGATGAGCTGAACACAATATGAACTTGTACGTTATGACTAAAAATATCAGTTTTTAAAGCCCGATAGTGATTATATTGGTTTTGAGTCTGATGAAGAAGAGATTACCTGTTCTGTTTTCTGTGTAGAGTATTGTACCACTGAGCAACATCAATGAAGCTTTGATTCCTTAAAGGATTTAGACAACTGCTGAGAAGAACAGACTTGAATCAGAGTATAAAGCGGGAAGCGTTCAGCTAAGAGCTGCAAAGGTAATAACTATGAATACTGGGATATCTACTGTGAAAAAGGCTACCACATAAGATGTTACGGTGTTGAAAAGAGTTCTTCTGTTTCTTTGTTTAGAAGTGGGTATTAGTACTGCTAAATATTTAGCCTTGATTGGTAGATGCCTGTATGGAAGTGGTAATTACAGCTTTGTACTAGTATGGAACTTTCCTGAAGTATCTGGATATAACTATTTCCAAGTTGGTTCTTACATTGTTGGCTAAAACAA
>WEIV01008295.1:108718-140187 GCA_013390005.1 Calyptomena viridis
TTTTTATTGATTTATATTTATTTAAATTTAAATTTTATTTTTATTTAAATTTTATTTAGCATGTGGCCATCATAGTAAACTGGCAAAGCTGAATGAAAATTGAAACTTAGCTTGTTGTTGAACTGTCAGTACATTTATTCTCCCTCATGCTAGAATAATCACATCAAGTGTCTATTGCTTTCCAGTCTCTCTGTTGAATACTGAAGTTTGCACTGCCAAACAAGTATTTTCCTCTTCCCTGGAGAATTTTATGTGACTTGGCTGGAGTCAGGGCTGTTCATTGTTCAATCTCCTTCACATTTTCAGTGCCTAGAGATCACCTCAAAATCTTGTTCCTTGCAGCTCTGCAGGACTTCAGGTAGAAGCTTTAGGTACAATTGAGAGTTTGCCAACTTCAGAGGATTCAGAATTGCCTTGGGCTCTGGAAACAGTTGAGCACAGAAGTATAAAATCAATACTTCTTGGATAAAAAAGTATGGTTGCCTCTGACTGCATCCTTTGCCTTCATTATCATGAAGTCGCACATATTTCAGATTAAGCCAGTTGGCTTTTAAATGTCCAGGTCCTATTTTAATTTAGAACTTTGTAAAACATTCCTAAATTTTTTTTATTTAATGTATTATAGGGTATATGCAGATATCCAATGCAAAGTAAGTGTTGTACTGTACAGATTTATTTATGCCAGTTCAGTACAACCTAAGATCTTGGCTTTGAACAGATAGTGGGACATCCTTCCTTTACTATTGTTTTATCTGTCCAGCTCTAGTGGCAGTCCTTTTTGCCACCCATGTGACATTTCCCTCCTTCTGTGCAATAGACTTTATGAAGTGGAAGGGGTGATCTGAAAAAGGCCTTTTTTTTCTCAACCTTTCTGAAAATATCAACATGGTTTAGAACCCATGGTTTCAGTGTGTTTGTGGAGATTGAGAAAAAGCTATTTCCTAACTCTTGGTATGGAGAAAAGGAAGAACAGGGTTTTTGAGTTGAGAACAGCAGCCCTGACTCTTGAGTTGTGTGAAAACTCCATGGATGATCACTTGTGATCATATCTGTTACTACTGCTTCTGTTGTATTTAGTGAATAAAGGTGAATTAAATTGCCAGAAGATAATGAGATTTGCTATCAATATCTGTGTCCTGTATTTTAAAACTGTGGAATAAGTATTTGTCAAACTGTATAATCTCCAAATGAAAACTGAATGTTTTTCACCACTGGAGGGCTCCTGTATTTAACTGAAGTACACAACAACAAAAATTGGAAAGATAAAGCTCTCACAAATGTAGGAACATAACTCTCCAAACTGTCAGAAGAAATTTCTGAAGGAAAATACTCTGCACGTGGATTTTTCAACTAGGACTTTGTGCCTCTGAAAAAAAGTGGAAACAGTGTATTCCTGCAGTGTACTTGTCAATTAAAAAGATGGATTTTACGTGTAATCACTGAGCAAGTGTGTAGTAAAGTAACATGGATTAAAAGCCACCAGTGTCTTTGTATGTAGTCCTTTTCACTTCTGAGTGGTTGGCACCTCCCAGCTTTCTTGCAGTGGTGTTCACCTGAGCTGGGAGACTGTAGGGAGCAGTGACTCACAAGCACTGTGTGCTCAGCCATTGGAAGCAGCAGGTCACATGTAGATAGACAAGTGAGATTGCTGGGGTCAGATGGGAGAGGTGCTTCAGGCTTTCTAAGTTTTTGCCTTTTTGACAGAATCTTTAGTCGTTCATGAAGTAATCTTGGTGTTTGTTGAAGGTACCATATTTTGTGTACTGTATTTTAAATACTGTTGACATACCATTGCATTATAGCAGTCACAGACTGAGTTAGCCCCTTACCTGTAATAAGTTCCAAAGAGTTTAACCTTGAGACCACTAGGAAACCAGAACCATACCTGCTTTTCACTTACTTTTCAGCACTAGTTTAAAAATGATGTGTTTTTGTTTTCTGTTTTCCTAGCTGTATTACAGAGGTAGAATATGAAGCAGCAAAGTAGGTACTTCTGATTGCGTAATTATGATGTTTACTCAGTAAAATTTCAGCTGAAATAACCATTCCGTGTACATCATGTCCACTACGTTTTGCCAAGGAGATAAATACATTTAAATGTGAGCTAATGCAAGGCTCACAATAGCTGTGTTTTGACTTATAGGTAGTTTCCTGTAAAATAGTCTATTTTGAGACATCTATTGAATCTACATGTACACTTGTTTAGTTGAGAGAAAATAAATTTAGCTGAATTAGAAGAACTCGCTTTTGTTAGATTACCCTGGTGTCTGTTGACTTGAAGCAGAGAGATACAGTGAGTTCTTTTTAGTGAAACAAATTTTTTCAATATTCTAACAGTCTAATTTCACTTTTTCTGCATCAGATGTGGTTTGTTGTCAGTGTGCTAGTGTCATCTCTGGAAATTCAAAATAAAGTTTTAAAGATGGGTTTTTTTAAATATCTTTAATATTTTTAACAGCAATGGTTTAATGAACTGGATGATAGGAAGCAAGTTCTTTATGAGAACTGCGGGGAATTGATGAACCAAGCTCGACAGGTCTGCAAACTGAGTCTGGATCAAGGTCTTCCAAAAGAACTTCTCCTGCAAAGAGAAGTTTGATATTGGAAGGCTTCTAGTAAAGGGTCATGTGTACTTCTGTTTTAAAGCACCTCTAAATAGTGCTGGGATACCCTCTGTCTATCACTTTGTTTTGTGCACAGGGGAGAGAAAATTTGATCTGCAATTTCAATTAAAATCTATAGTCATGTGTTCACAGAAATTACTGGAGGCCATATTTTTCTAACTGCCTTCTCTGTCCAGAATAGTTTGTGAGGGAATCTTGCTGTCTTAAATTTTGTATATGTGACCTCCTGATTAAAAGTAATAGAATATTTCGTGGTTTATTCAATTTCTTTTTAGAAAACTTGAGCCCTTCATTACCATTGCTTTGTAACGCATACATCCTTTCTTTTTTAGGCTTTTCAGACTCTTCCAAACACATTGGAAGAAATTGATGCTTTTCTGAATGAAGAGAAAACCAGGGCCTCCTGTTTCACAGGCCTGAATGCTTCAGTATGTTCACTGCTTTCCCTCCGCCCTCTCTTCCTCCCCCTCCACCCACATTGTTCTTGCTTTCCACTGTGTTCTAGATCCCCAGTATAGGTATAATAAGCTAGACACCAGAAACAATGTGCTATGAATGCCGGATTCGGCATCTGTTCGAATTTTAAGTAGGTTCTTTCAAGAGAACAGTGTGTCCTCTGCCTTTCTTAAAAAAAAAAGTTGCAATAATATGAAAGAGGCAATGCTTTACATTTTCTTTGCTTTAAAACTAGAAACGTTTAGTGTGCGGTGCAATAGTTGATATAATTGTGTTTGAACTGCATCACTGCAGTGTCGTATTTTTTACAGTCGAGGTCGTAATTGGGAAATGTTTTGTTGATTTTTTTTTTTTTTTTTTTTTTTTTTTGGTCGTTTTTTTGAGAAGNGTTCTGGCCAGTTGTTGAAGAATGCAATAAACACAAGAAATACAACAATTGACAGAAGATCTAAAGGAAAAGAAAAAAGAATTTAATAACTATAAGCAAAACGTTTCAGAAGTAATAGCTCGAGTTATCACTTTTGTATCATTATAATCTTATACATTTTACAAGGACTGTATGTACAGAAATAAAAGGTAACAATTCAAATGTTCTTTTGATAGTTACCTGGAAAGTCAGATCCATATATAAAACTTTTTTTTATATAAAAGTAAATTGGAGAGGAACACAAAAGGAACAATAAAGCAGTTCAAAAGCAAGAGTCTGGCCTGTCTTTGAGTATCTTCTTTGGAAGGTCTTTTTGTATAGCAAAGATGTCACAAATAGTCTTAAGGGGTTTACTAGTGGTACTGTGCCAGTGAGTAAAAGTTTCTTCAAGGGATCAGTGGCTAAAATGCAGAAAGGTGGATAATTTGTTCTTGAGCTTGGATTCTTTACCCTTCTCTGTAGGATAATCTTTTGCCTGACCTATAGATATGAAGAGATACGCTTTTGAGGAAGAATTACCTTTTATTAGAATTATTTCTGTGTCACTATAGTGCAAGCCTCTGTGAGCCTGTCTTGCAGGAACCTTGAGATCTATTGATGTTCTTGGTGACAGTAATAGAAGGAGTCTTGGACCTTAGGCATTTCTTCACAGAAAGGGAGATTAGACATTGGATTGGACTGCCCAAGGAGGAGGTGGAGTCACCATCCCTGGAGGTGTTTGAGGAAAGACCGGATGTGGCGTTTGGTGCCATGGTCTACTTGTCAAAGTGGTGTTCAGTCATAGGTTAAACTTGATGATCTCAGAGGTCTCTTCCAACCTAATTGATTCTGATTATGTAGTACTGTGTGGAACAATTCACTGGGTTCTTACTGACATCCTAGCAGAAGCCTTGGTGAACATTCTGACTTTCCTTGATCACACTTGGTAACCAGAATTCATCTAGCAGCAAGAATCCTCACATTCCTTGATTTCCTCACAGGGAGTGTAGAGCATTGGTCTTGTCAGGTTCTTGGATGTTTTGTCAGTTATATGAACTGGCATTCCAAATAGACTGGCAACAAAGGCCTGACTTTCTGATGCCATCAGAGCTGTGTTGGAGGGTGGCTCTTTAATCGAGGTTTTGCTGGCCTGTACCTTGTTCACTTTACTGAGCCTAATTTCAGTCTGTGCCAATGGATCTGGAATTACAGTGGGCCTAGAGACCATAGATCCTGGTTTTTATTTCTCCTTACATGAACTTGTGATCAGAATGACTGGACACAACTTCAGAAATATTTGCAAGTACTCTGAAGATTTCTTTTTTCTCTGAATCATGAATGTATTTCCTTGCATGGTCTTTCTTCTGAACCACGTCTGTTACCTGACACCCTTGCGTCATTGACTGAGGCTAATGAAAAATGTCTCTTTGCTGTTAAAGAAAAGCCAGGGTTGAAATCTGTGTATGGTTTTTGTGTGGTAAATATGAAAAGGAAGTTGCTGTTGTGGTGAACTTTGGACTGCTTGCACTTGAAGAGGTTCCGATGTACACACACTCCATCACTCCTCGGTTCAAGTTGATAGTACTGTGTATCCTAATGTCTTAATTGTTATTTTTTCTGATGAATGGGATTTTGTAGTGGTTTGACCTGACTAAATGCCAAGGACTTGCACACAGCCACACTCTCCCACTCCCCTCCCTGCAAACGGACAGAGGAGAGGAAAAAACTAAGAGGTTTCACAAGTTTTGTGATAAGCAGCATAAGAAACTCTTTATTAATTATTTCACAGGCAAAACAGGTTCCAACTTGAAATATTAAGGATTTATTACTGTGCAAATCAGAGCTTGAGAGTGAGAAGTTTGATAGATCTTACAAACACCTTTCTCCCCCCACCCCTTCCTCTTTCAAAGATCTCCCTCCTTCCCCCAGTGGCCCAGGAAGACAGGAGTGGGGGGTTACGGTCAGATGTTGTTTCTGCCACTGCTCAGAGAGCAGAGAATCCTACCCCTGCTTCCTTGTGGGATCTCCTCCACGAAAACAGTCTATCACAAAACTGTTTTGTGGTCCATCCCATGGACAACAGCTCTTCAGGTGCTGCTGCCACATGGGTCACCTCTCCATAGGTTGCAGTCCTTCTGGTATAGGCTGCTCCAGCGTGGGTCCCCACAGGCCACAAGTCCTACCAGAGAATCCTGCTCCAGCATGGGTCTCCTCTTCCCATGGGCTACAGGACTCTGTCAGGCCCCTGCTCCAGACATGGACATCCCATGAAGTCACAGCCTCCTTCCAGCATCCATCTGCTCCACCATGGGGTCCTCCAGTCTTCCACGGGCTGCAGATGAATCTCTGCTCCCCATGGGCTGCAGGGGAGACAACCCACTTCACCACGGTCTGCACCACGGATTGCAGGGGCCCCATTCCAGTGCTTAAGGCATCTCCTCCCCCTCCTCTTGGCTCTGTTTTACCAAAGAACTTTATATTCAAGGGCAACTGAGAGGATTTGTCCGTGTTAAGGACAGTCCTGGCAAGAATTCAGACAACTTAGTCCAAGGCTCATGTCCTCAAAAACCCATTCACTGGAAGAATCATGTGTTAATGACCAGTGGGTAGGGTTACCATAGAACAAAGCTGTAAAAGGTAGTGTGTGCAGCTAACACGGAATTCATATTGTAGCAGAGACCAACTTCCAAACAAATCAGATGGCGGTACTGGAAGAGGAGCAGGCTAGTAATGCTGATGTCAGAAGAATCTGAAGAGTCCTACATTCATACAGGAAAACTATTCAAGTAATAATCTGAGACTTAGTTGAGAAAAGGTAATCTTCAAGAATGTTTAATTGTTAAAATAAAAAGATAATTGACTTCCAAGGTGATGTGGTGATGTGATGCCAAAGCTTGAAAGGACTCTTAAGTAGGGTGGCTGTTCACCTGCACCCTTAACAGAGACTAATGTGGTGTTCGTCTTGATCCAAGACAAATAGAACCAGTTACTTGTGCACCAGGGAGACAAGCAGTCAGTAGTGGGCTGTTTTTATTAAGATACCAGGTCTGCATCCTGTTACTGTGTTTTAGAAAATCTGACTGGATGACAAGTTGAGCATCAGTTACTAGTAAATTGCTAAATGTTGTCCTGAGTGCTGCAAAATAACCCTACAGCTTGTATGACATCNTCCAAGGCTCATGTCCTCAAAAACCCATTCACTGGAAGAATCATGTGTTAATGACCAGTGGGTAGGGTTACCATAGAACAAAGCTGTAAAAGGTAGTGTGTGCAGCTAACACGGAATTCATATTGTAGCAGAGACCAACTTCCAAACAAATCNCACTTCAGAAAAGTAGTATGGGAGTGAGTTCTGGAGTGACTCCAGAAGACAGCAGTGCAACTTCTAAGTAGTTGTGATTGTTTCGAGTTTCCGCTAATGGAAATTGCTTAGCTCAGAGGAGCACAAGGCTAGATAGAGACATAATAATTGTACTCAAGTAAACCTACTTCCTGCCTTGGGAAAAAAAAAAGGAAAAACGGCTAATATTCTCTCTCCATTGTGGATACAGAAAAAAAAGTACTGAGACTGTTTGCAGCAAGAAGGTACAAATTAGATATGAAGATTGTCTTCTAATAACAATAGTGATGCATTGAAATTATGTGAAGAACAAGTGGAGTCTCTTTCGAGGGAGTTTCTAGGAAAAAATGTACATCATCTGTCAGAAAGGCTATAATCCTGCTATAATGACCCTTGAGATCTAAGGTTTCAGGTAGACCTCCTTTCCCTTTTTTAGATAATAGGGAATGTTGGGCTATTTTGACTTTGGTTTTTGTGTTTTTCACTAGCTCCTGCAGAATCTCACTTACAATGACAAGATGACTGTGCTGTTTGTCTACAGTGAACAGAGACAAACAAATGGAACACAGAGGATTTCATAAGAGAGTGACGGCGACTTTCAAGGATGGATAAAGAGTGATATGTAACTAGAGATATAAATGTGTAAAATGTTTTTGTAGACCTTTTTTTGGAAAACCTGGCTTTCAAGATTCTAGAAGTTGTCAAAGAGAGAACCTGCAAAGAGTTGATAATGAAGAACTTTGATTTTTAAAACACACAAATGTATGACAGATTTGAAGTGCATGATTTTTTTTTCCCCCAAGCTTTTCATAGTGGTCACTTTCTCCAAAGAATCCGCTTTTTCTCAATGGTAGGTTTAAATAAAAAGGAAGTTTCTTGCATTTTTCTGGTTTATCAGTAATGTGGCATTAGAAGTACAGGTAATTCTTCTAAGTTATATGGGACTAAGTCTATGACTGTTTGGAGGGATTATTTTTTCTCCAAAAATAGAAATCAGCTTTTGGTAAATAGTCTTCCTTTATCACGGATACAGATGTTATGTTAAGTATCTCTATTGAAATGTAACCTTTTTTTAATTCAGATGATGTGTAAGAAGAGAATAGTTTGTAAGTAGCTGAGCATTGGTTTTTGAAGTTGATATAAAGAATGATTCTGTGAGTGTATTACTGTTGAGTAAATATATCGTTATTTATTGTTGACCTAATGTTTCATTTTGTAGTTCTCAAGGGATAAGGTCACAAAATCACACAAATATTGGACAGAAGAACTACAAGAGTTTGGAAACTTGGGCTCTGGTCCAGGATTTGAATTGGTCAGCGGAGTATTCTACACATAATTGAGGCTACAGGCCCATCAATCCACTGTATTGCAAGATGTGGTTTTAAATGTGTTCTTTGATATTTAAAATACTTGGCTTCTTGTAAGCCTCAGCTTTAAAGGTGGTTGTTTTGTTACGTTTTTTATTGAATTAAATAGAAATTCTGTTTAGTCTGTGAGGATCACTATATGAAAACTGCAATTTGTTTTCAGTATCTCAATAAGTGAAACTATTTATGAATACATATGTCAAGACTTGGTTCTTCTGTGACTAGAGAGCACTATCCTTAATTATGGGATTTATTCTTAAGATTTTAGTTCCTTTCTCATGTTTCAGACTGAGGTAGAAAATAGGAATTACTTATTTTGAAAGGATGACACTTCAGATCCTGTCTTAGGAATTACCTCTTGTGGATGCCTGCCACATGCCTGCCACACTGCACTAGTGAAGAGGATAACAGACTTCTGGGTGTTTGCTGGTTTTTTGGAGGTGTAGGACATTGATCACAAGTCCTGATTTCAACATAATCTTGCTGCAATCTTAACACTGTCATTTGTATTAACTCGGACAGTGTAATGAACTGCAAAACTACCGCTGTCACTATTTGAAAGTGACAAATAGATCTTCAGTGTCTAGCAGCTCTGCTACCCAAGGCCTGTAAACAGGTCTGTAAAAGGTGTTGCTGTTTGCAGCATGGTTGTGTGCCTCCTGCTGATTTGTGTGAGAGGTGCATCCGAAAGACCTGGTTTAAAAAGGAGCCTTTTGAACTCGATAGTCTATTCAACCTTGAAAATCCACACTGAGTGTTGCTACAGTGTTCCTGACCACTCCTTACCAGTTTATAGGGCCCTTCTGTGCTGCCAGCTTCCTTGACATTGGTCATACTTTGCTACTGCTATTCAGCTCCTCACTCTTGCTATAAAAACCCATGGAATTGATTTCAATGTCACTTTGGGGAGGGGGGGAATCACTAGGAGCAGAGTTTAAATATACATGTGATATCCAGCTTTCCCTGCTTACTAGACAGGACCTCTCAAAAATGTAGAAGTGGAAAGACCTCAAATTGTCCTGACAGCTGATATATAAATTGAGCTTTCTCCAAAAATAGATCCTTTTTCCTGTTGTTTTTAGCAGCTGGAGACTGTGGCAAAGATCCTCTTCCACCATCATCTGCAGTTCTAACAAACATCTGTGTCTGCTTATGTATTGGACAGTATGGAAATTGTGACTTACGAGAAATAAAAAGATCTTGGGGAAAAATGAACTGTTCATGGTAATACAACTGTAAACTCTGTGTGTGTATGTTACTATTAACTAGGAGAGATTGATTAGTCAGATCAACAAACAAGAATGAGGAAAAGCCTTTGCACCACTATGTGGCGTTCTGGGTTTTCCATCTTCAGCAACACACAGTCTCGAAGACTTCAGCTAAAGACTTTTATTAATGTTATCTTGCATCTTTGTATCTTATACAGAACACACACACACACGTACTTAACATGCAGGGTTTTCACAGGGCTTTTCTTTATACCTTTCTAACAACACTTCCATATATGAGAAACAATAGCTAGGCAATGAAATGGTTAACTTTTGGTTGGTTGGTTCAGTTTTGCCCAACCTGGTGTTTGAGTGACAGCTGAGAGTCACCTTTGTTACCACTTGCAAAGACCTGTGGCACTTAGCTTCATTACAGCCATTTCAGGGCAGTTAGCTAATGTATTCTTTTGCTGATAGAATAGAACCCTACTCACACCACTACACTGCTTTTAACATGGGTATATGAAGCCTAGTTTTTTAGAAAAATAAATGTGTTCTGATAAAGTTGTTGCTGACTGGGAACGTGTGTTTTCCAGGCTTTTGGAGTGAGAGAGAACAGAGTTGGGGTGGGCTGCAGGATGCTTACTGGAAAGGATGATAGGTGCTGTTTAAGAGGCTAAGATAGGCACTTGCTCCAGGCCTCATAGCAAATGGTAATTAAAATTAATGCTACTATTGGCTTTTGTCTATGTTTATTCCAAGGTGTCTCCTGTTAGCAAGATCTCTGTCCAATGCTTCTTGTATAGAAGCTTCTGAACAATCTTCAAACTGCTTCCTATGGATTGTGGAAACTAACCTGTGTTTCTTCCATGAAACTGTGGTTCCCTGCTTGTTCCCTTGTGTTGTGGTTTTAAGTAGCCAGAGTTTTTTTTTAGCTGGGGGGGCTATGAGAGAGGCTTCTTTAAGAAGCTGATGGAAATTTCTTAGCTCCAAGCTAGTCAAGGTCAGCTCTTAACACCTCTGTGATAACATATTTAAGAAGGAGAAGAAAAAAAAAGGCAAGGCAGAACATCATGGCCACTTAAAAGAGAGGAGAGTGAGAAGTTTGATTAACACCAAGGTCGGAGAGAAGGCGAAAGAGAAGGTGCCTTAAACACTGGAATAGAGCCCCAGCAACCCGTGGGGGACCATAGGGAGCAAAGATTCGTCTGCAAACCCATGGGAGACTCCACGCTGGAGCAGGTAAGTGCTGGAAAAAGAGGCTGTGATCCTGTGGGATGTTTGATGTCTATGTCTGGAGCAGGGGCCTGATGGAGTCCTGTAGGCCGTGGGAAGAAGAGACCCACACTGGAGTAGCAGAGCAGCATTTCTTGGGAGGACTGGTGGCCCATAAGAATCTACACTGAAGCAGCCAAGCAGCTGGAGTCAAACCATAACACCTTGGCAAGGCCTCTAAATTTTCCTAACACCTCTTAATAAGAGGCCTTACTTTTCACCTTCCTTGCCCTTCCCATGGCATTCTATTTTGCTGTCTTGAAAACAAAATGTTAGAGCAAATGGATAAGCAAGTTGTGAAATTTGTCTATTTTCCAAACTCTTGCATAATATTAGCATGTTGTTTGATACTGTTCATATTGTCCATGCTTAGACTTTGGACAGTGGGGTAGGGTTTACTTGGAGGATGGAAGGAAATGTGAGAAGGAAGTCTGTAATTCAGGTTGCTCCATGTTTGCTAGACTGAGCAGGCTATGCCTGTGGCTCTCTCCAGGAGTTCCACATAGTGCGTAATTCCTTCTCTTATCCCAGCACCCCACAACCCTCAACACCACCAGTGCTGAGGTGAAGGACTGTACTGGCTCACAATTACTCTACATAAAAATGTTTCATAATTTCATGGAAGTTGTTTTGATGTTGCACCATTTCCCTGTCCTCTCCCCTGTCTTTGTTTGGCGTGCTTCTTGGAAGGTGAACTGTAGGTTTTTTTATTTGATTGTGTCCTGGTTCCACCCAGGACAGGGTTAATTTTTGCAGTAGCTGGAAGGGAGTATGGCCAGGACCGGGAGGTCATTGCTGAGGGTGGGGGTAAAGTGATTCTCCTTCGGAGAGAAGGGACTCCTTCTGGTCAAGAAAACAGTCATCACAGAGGGAGCATCTGTTATTGCAGAACTTGTGTGAATTGTTTCTTTTCTTATGCCCTCTGTCCTTGGTGGTGTTACTGTTACGGACTTTTCTTACCTCATTGCTGTTTCCAGTAAATTGTTTTTATCTCAATCTGTGATCTTTATCTTTGGTGCTCTCCAGCCTGCCACAGTGGGGAGCGGAGAGAAAAATGGAGCGAGAGCGGTACTTGGTTTGGAGAGTCTTGGTAGGGGCACTGAATCGCGGAGTGCCCTTCCTAAACCAGGACAGATAGGCAGAGTATCTGATGGGAGGTGTCTGCCAGGAGAGCTTCATCATGGGAAGTGGACAGAACACTGGCACACCAACTTCACTGTGAATAACTGAGCTTCACTTCTGACTCACTGAAACGCAATGTCCAAAATAACTTTTCCTAGAACTTTTTGTTACAGTGTTGTTTTTTCCAAGTCTATCTCTAATTAATAAACCCAGGATTCACTACACCAGGAGAGGAAGGACGTGGGAAAGGGAATTAAAGCCAGCTTTACTCAAAGAAAAATCTTCCCCCCGTCCCTGCCTGAACATCTGAAAATCACAGGAATATTTCTATGCTATTATACCCAGACTAGGCTTGCAAAGAGCCATGCTTCTATGAGGCTTGTTGGTCCAGCTGTCCCTTATATATCACAATAGCCTGGAGGAAGGGCACTGTTTTGTAGCAGAGGTTGATTAAGTTGTTGCTCTACCTCATTTTATTTTGGTGCTAACTTCAGCCATTGACAAGGCTGAACTGTTAAACAGGAAGAGGGGAGATGAATGCAGGAACCAGATGTTTTTAGGCATTTAAAGGTTTTCAGGCGTGACCATGGCAGTGTTGAAAGCAGGGAAAGCACAGAAAAATGAAGGCAGGAGAGGCAGAAGTTAAAGTGGTGATAACATGCACTATAGCAGCCGACCTCTCCTCTGACTCAGATGTTTCCCAATGGTGCAATCTCCTGACACCAATTCCCATCTCTCTGCTTTCCACCAAATTGCACCAGCTTTTCTCCACTAATCTGCTCCCCAGTTGCTCTTGAAGTAATTCCCCAGTTGTCCAGTCTTTCTTTTGTTGATCTATTACTGCCACTAGGCCAGTGTTTTTTTCTTGACGAGTATACTGGTTTTGGCTGAGATAGAGTTAATTTCCTTCATAGTAGCTTTTATGGGGTTATGTTTTGGGTTGTGACCAGAACACTGTTGGTAACATAGGGTTGTTTTAGCTATTGCTAAAGTCCTTTCCTGGTTTCTCACACTGCCCCACTAGTATAATAGATTTATAAGAAGTTGGGGGGGGCACAGGCAGCACCTCTGACCCCAGCTTACCAAAGGGCTATCTCATGCCATATTGTCCTCATTGTCCTCAGCAGTGAAACCTAGGGGAAGAAGAAGGAAGGAGGGACATTAGGAATTAAGTCTTCCCAAGTAACCACTGTGTGATGGAGCCCTGCTTTTCTGGAGGAATAGCTGAACACCTGCCTGTTGATGCGAAATAGTGAATGAATTCCTTGTTTTACTTTGTTTGTGCACACACCTTTTGCTGTACCTGTTCAACTGTCTATCTCAGCCCACAAGTTTTCTCACTTTTACCCTTCTGATGCTCTGACCTGTTCCACTGGGAAAGAGCGTGCACATAGCTGTGGGGCACTGAGCTGCTGCCCAGGATTAACCCACAACAACAGTGTATGCAAGTCTCAAAATAGGATGTTATGCCTCTCATTACTGCACCTGGAGCTACATGAAGTCTTGTCAAATACCTTGGCTTGTTGTATATTCATAGAAGAGCAAGTCACCTGCTCACAGACTGACCTCACTGGGAAGCATGGAGATGAGAATATGGCAAATTACGAATGACAGCTTTGTTGGGGATAAGGAATCATGCGCAGTAGCCAATTTTGCAAGAAGGAGGGAGCAGATAACTCAGAAGATGGTGGCAGAAGATAGCAAGGAGCCTTGGAAAAGAACAGAGAGCAGAGGATGGCACAGGTAACATGCAACATGGGTGGTTCAAAGTGCATCAGGATCATGTAACTCAAAGGCAGGGAGAAGTCTCCAATTCCCTGATTTGTAACCAAAGGTGTAGACTGTGAACAGTATGCAGCTTAATCTTAACTGTGGTCTGCTAGCACTAGCTTACCTAAGTTTGGGTCATGTGATAGCTTTTTCATGGACAATAAAGGGTTTTTTTTGGATGGTTGATTTTTGGTTTGGGATTTTTTTGCAGAGGTGGTTGGTTGGTTGACTTCGTTGTTGGTTTTCCTTAAGAATTACAAACACAGCATAAATCCAAAGCAGATGATCAGAAGAAGGAGTGCAAAGGAACTTTCTCTCACACACCACTAACAGTATCAGCCTCACTTTATGCTCCTGCAATGATGCTTAAAGATCTGTCAAGGTGAAAAGTCACTGATGTTACAGTTTTCTGTGGGCCCTGCTGAGTGAGGAGTCTGATTCCACTTTGTGTCTTCTGAGCTGAACTGTGCTGTCTGTGAAGGACTTTTTTGGTCAGAACTTTTGTAGTATTTAAAATACACTTTGCTGTATAAAATATGCTGGCTTGGTGCCAGCATAATTAATTAAAGTGGTACAGTCTCCAGCGTGTATGCAGTTCCGTAAGCATCAGTATGTCAAAAATCAGTATATTCATGAAAAATTATTGGAGTAAGTTATATTGGGAGACTCTCCATTATTTCACTTTTGAAAAATGTACAGTAAGGCTGTCCCCCTTGAATGTGTCAGTTTAAAAATTATATCCCTAAGAAACGTGGTTCAGCGGACGTAAGAGCTGAATGTTGCTTAGCTTCTAGATAAAGGCTGGCTTATCTTCTGCAATCACAAAAAGCAGAGACAGTGATTTGCCAGCAGCATTGCACAGGCTATTAACACAATTGTGGTTCCCTGGCCTTGTGTTTTTTGACAGAGCAGTTATGCATGGCTTTTCATAGGCTCTCAAAATTCTTTTTCTGCTTGGAAACACTGTTCAAGGCCACCATAGCAGTCATTAAGAGCAGAAGAGCCCAAACCACTACATGTCATCTCTCCAGGGAGCTCTAATGTAACTTACATCTGTGTCTTCTCTGCTGTTGTCTTTCTGGCCCCTGCCCATTAGACAAAAGAAGAAAAATCTATTGGGAAAGCCCAAGACTTTTCTGTGCACCTTTTTAGCATCAGTAGGGCTCTGATTTTGTCTGTGTTTTTTGGTTTCTTTCTCTATGTGTTCTGAATTCCGGTAGGGCTTTCTTGGATCTTGGGATGGTGAGCTGCCCTAATCTACCCAGTGATTCTCCTCGTGCTGTTGTTTGCACATTTAGTTTCCTTTGTATGTTGTGTTTCACTGTGCAGACACCCAGGCATTATGTGACTTAAGAGGCAACAGACAGTACTGAAATAGAGACTGATGGGTTTTGATATGAAAAGCAATAGGATCTTTATCCTTGTGAATTGGAGGACACAAGCCAGTAAAAATACAGTTATAGTTATAGCAATTTCAAAAATACAAAGTGAAAGCAATAAGGACTCTTCTCTCTCTCACTCAAAAGCCATACAAGAGTTGGAAAAATACCATGTGTAATAACACAGAAACAAGCATCTGTTAAGAATTAGAATTGGTGGCAGTTGAAACCTTCTCTTTTTGAAATGGGAAGATTTCCACAATACTTGTGGAAGTGTTTGAGGAGGTGTTTTAGGGAGTTTCTTGATTGAGGAGAGCATGGCACTGAAAGCATGGCAAAATTCTTGCCATTGGGAAAGCTTCCTCTGCTTTAAGGCAGTCCCTTAAAGAGTACTTGGGTAAGTACTTGACAATTTTGAGTTTGCATTAAGTTAGTCTTGATTTAGTTTGTCAGATGTGGCTGGGAAGTGCAAGGAGCTCAACCTGGAAGAGATTGTCTCCAAAGCAAAAGCCATTGAGAAAGTAGTGGTTGTTACAGAGCTCTGACATAGAAAGGAAATCTCACTGGCTCCTTAGCCGTGGAAGAGGGAGTGCTGAGCAACATTGTTATCGACTGTGGAGATCAAAGTCACCCAAGTCACCCAGCCAGCAGATTCAGGAATCCACCATTCCTTGTAAGCAGCTTTCTGAACTACTCTGCAGGCATTTAACTGGACTTTAGGACATTTTATGTCACATTTCTTTTCTTCTGTCCTTGGCAGAGAGGCAAAATGAAAATACAAGAGACCCTCATAACCTTGTAGAAATCATGCTCTCAGAGTCAGCTGAACTATGTTCAGGGTCACTCCTCCCCACACCACTGTTGAAGTCTCTCAGCACCATGGTGGTGCACCCAAGTCTTTGCGTGACATACCCAGTCCAGGCAAAATTTACACCACTCCTGATGAGACTTGTCTGAAGAGTGTACTAGATTTCAATGGTTGGAAACATCCTGCTAAGGCTAGGATGTTCTGCGCTAGGCAGACCTTGGTAACTGTTCAAAGATTTAAGATGAAGAATGATAAATTTGTGGATAGTCTTTTATGACGGGATTGCAAGGGAATGAGGCCAATGCCACAACCCCGTGTCCCTTATTCCTAAAATCAATGACAAGCTAAAAAAAGAAAACCTTATGCTGAGTTTGCTTTATCTGTCCTTTGGCTATCCAAACCAAGAAGAGAAAACCCCAACCTAGCATCAAGTTAAATCTGGAGGCTACTTAAAAGTTTTGTTCCAGATGCAGATGGCATGCTTCCACTCATCTTTCTCTGCCTGCATTGCTGGAAGGTTGTATGTTCCCTTGGGCCCAGGACTCATCCTGCAGTCACAGCCTAGCACTGTTCCACATACCAGGTTATGTTAGTTCATGTAAGTAGTTGCTTTTAGCAACTTCAGAGTCAGTCAGTGACCATAAATCTCAGTGAGCTTCTTGGCACAGGGTTCCTTGCCTTTCCCTCCTTCAGAGGCTAAGCAGGTGTTTTTTATCTCCATATAACAGCAACCCCTCTAACACCAAAGCTGAAGGCAGCAGTGTGGCTGCACAGGCTGAAGCACCATTAGCTGCCACAGCGGCTGTGTGAGGGACAGCACCACTCTGAGCTCAAAAACCATGGAGCAATGACAGACAGGCTTCTTGGGAGATGGAGCATGCAGGTGACAGGATACTTTTCCCCTACTACAAGTCTCTGTCTCCCTGCTCTACTGGCAGAAGGAATACCTGGGAAACAGCTGAGAAAAGAAGAGAAACAAGACCCAAGCTAAATAATGCCTGGAAATACTATGAATTTCAAAGTGAGTTCATGTAATACTCAAGCCATGGATTTCATCATGTGCAGCAGAATTATTTTGGAATTTTTCAGACTGGTTTACATGACCTCTGCTTGACTCCAATCATTCAAGACAATGTTTGGTTTTTTATTCCTTTTTTCTTTATTTGGACAATATATATACACATATGTACAAAAACATCTATGCCTACTTTATTTTTCCCTTTTTTTACAATTTCATGTGATTTACAAAACAGGACAACAAAATAACTTAGAAAGAATACGAATACTGTACAAAAATAAAACTGATTAAACGGTTGGAAGTTGATATTTTACAGTGATACAGATCACTAGTTTGTAAAACAGCATTTTGAAGTATGTGTCCAGTCTGAGCTAAGTCCGTCTACAAGCTGAAAATTGATCTGTAATCCAGGTCATGAAAAACTGTTCCAAAAGAAGTATGATATATAGCTATATCTTTAGAGCCATGACTTCTCTATTCTAATGAACTTTCTTAACTAAGGAAAGAAGCTGTTCTAACTTCAGCACTATGAAGTACTTCCAAAATAGTACAAGTACATACAATATTAGAGAACCTGATTTTTCTTTTCCAACACTTGCAACACTCTTCAAAACGTAACTTCAAGATGCAAAGAGCTAACTTGCAGTTTGTCTTACGTGTTAAAAGCCATTATTTGCTTTTACTAAAAGGAAAAAAAAAAACAAACCCGAAAAAAACCTAAACCAAATGAGCAAAACAGTAAAATGAAATCTCCTATTCTGATCATTCCCTATGTATTCTGTTAGTGGTTAATGAATCACATTAATCCTGTCTGTCCAATGCTGAAATACAGCATACATTACCATTTAGGAAGGTTTTTTCAGAAACAGGATCTTGTCACCGGCAATGGTGACATGTGCCTTGTATGTCCCGTTGTCCCATGGACTGAAGTACCTCCGTCCTGCTGATTCTTTCAGACTTTGCAGGAAAGATAATATTTCTTTAAATGTGGATTCTACCCCAAATAAACAAGGTGTAAACCATAAATCTGGCCCTTTACTTCCATGTATCACTTAAGCCTGGTAGCCAAGTGACCAAATGTCTACGTACTGATTTAGGAGCTGCTTATCAGCTGTGGCTTCTCATTGTGGTTGACCGGATGTGAGGTTCTCTTGTATTTCACAGGATCTGGCTTTAATTTTCCGAGTGCTGCATTTGTCCCACAAAATGGCAACAATCCAGAATGCAGGATGGAATCGAAATCTTGCTTGATCTTCAGAGAGAAGAATGAAGATGAACGTGCATGCACCTTTGAATCTCACTGGGCTGCTCGTGGGTCTGACCCCACTCAACAAGGCAGCAGTAACACCACTGGTAAGCAGAACACTCTGTATTTCTAGATCAATAGAAATACCGATGCTACCAGTTCTTATTATGAAGAACCTATGTCCCTACGACTCAATTTGAATACAAGAAATAAAAGTTTGGTTTCTAAAATAAATGTTTCAAAAAGCTGAAACGGAGGTAGAAAGTGTGCTTGGTTTCCTGATGTCTTCACTGAAGAAAACACATCCCTTTTTACTCCACAAACTGTTCAATATCCCCAATGCTTTAAAAGCAGTTCTCTTCACATAGACAGAATTTATCATGAACTACACAGGTAAAAACACAGTATCCAAACTGATTTCTAATGCTGAAAGCCATATACAACTGTAGAGGAAAACACTCTACTCTCCGAGTTAATTTTTTATGTTTTTTTTTCCTAGGAAGCAAGCTTTTTATCAGATAAAAGAATAAGATACGTAATGGTAGGTGTACTAACAAGATTTTTTATGTACAGAATTTTACAAGATGACCTAAATCTATCTGCAGTGGAAACGCTTTGGGTTTCAGTGTGATTACTCATGAGATGAATTTGGCTCTAAGTCTCTGTAGTAGGGGTAAAAACCAAACAGAAGAATGTTTCTGGAAAAAAAAATAATGTGTAAACACAATTCTCCTCCCTTTATGCAGCTGGGGAGGGGAAGAAAAAACCCAACACACTAATAACCTCTTAAATTTCATGCTTTTAGCATAAAAAATTTCTAAATATTCAGCTAATCACCATGACTGAAAGTTTTCATTCAGTGATCTTTTTACTCCTCTTCAGGAGCAAAAAATAGCTTTCAAATAAAAGTAATATTGCCTTTATCAGCATTTGACATGCCATGCATGAAACAGGTACAAAGCAAAGTACCAAGAGAAGCTTATGTCATAAGGAGTATTGCAACATACCTTCAGTATTTCAAATTAGTTCATGGTTATCCCCCATACTCTAGAGAAATAGCAATCAAGAGATTCAGGAGCCCTTTCAAAATGCTCCTTACAATAATTTCAGGTATTTCCATTATCAGAGTGCTCTTAAGGAAAGATCTACTCTCTCCATAAGTATACACAACTCCCATAGGGCTCAAATGGAGTTAGGCCGCAGTATGAAGAGAATAAATCTTTAAGGCAAGTGTAGGAAGAGAAAAAGCCTTTAAAAAAGCAGCAGTTTGTAAAGATGGTAGCTGCTATTATGCACCCATTCAAACAAAACACAGCATGCCATGCCATGTTAGTGGCATTTCTATAGTACAGTACTGTATTATTGACAAGTTAAATATAGGATCATCTGAGAGACATATGCTTCAGCTCCCACATGTCCACTACATTATCTAGGCTGACTTGTATTTTCCAGGTAAGTGAATAACAGAGCTAAATACACATACGGTCAGAAAATGACTGAGCTGTTGTGGGGATTGTTTTTTGCTTTAAGTATCGTCTTGGATTACACACGTTTTTACTGGAAAAGTCCAGCTCATATTCAAAAGTACAGTTAATACAAAGAAAAAATTAAAAAGACCCATTTACTTTAATGGGCCTTCTTGAGTATAAATTTGTCTTATCTCAGTATATCAATCAGATGCTATTAGTAACTTAAGTAATGTTTCTCTTAACAGTCTCCTTAAGTGCAGGATCACTCTGACACTGAAGTAAATCCACTTCTACAATGTGCTATGGAGTTTTTATCTGAGAGTTACATGACTTGGAAAGTGTTTTTACTCAACAAACTCTAAATACAAGCAGCACTACACTGTTCAACAAAACATGTTCATGACACAGCAATCACAAAGACTTTGGGGTCACGCTACTGTGGTGGCACAGGCCAGACCACCCAGTCATATGTATGTACACCAGTATCACTGCTTTATGTTAGAGGAGGTGGTTGCCTCCTCCGCTGGCTGTCCCTTCCCTCCTCTCACCCCACAGTCCACAGTTGTTCTCAGCACAGAGCAGGGGAGATGGAGGGCAGGGACCGAGATGCTGAGTACTTTTTTTTTATATTGGCTACATGTGCTTTTGGACAGTGTGGGTGCCTGACAAAACAGTGGATGCTTGTGCTCTGGCACCACTGCCTGAATCCTTACCACAGCTTGTCTCTCCCCCCCTCCCTTCCCAGGGCCAGCCCTGCCTTCAAAAGGAGGTGCTGGAGCTGGACTTTTTCGATCGCTTGATCATGCTAGGGTGAAACTCGGTGTGGCGGCGGGCGTGCTTTGTCAGGTGGTCGCTCCGCATGAACCGCTTCTCGCAGAGGGGGCACCGAAACTGTTTCTCGCCGGTGTGGGTTCGGTAGTGCCGGGTGAGCTCGTCAGAGCGGGAGAACTTTTTAAGGCAGTCAGGCCATGTGCAGGGGAATGGTCGCTCACCTGTGGGAAGGAAAGGATGACAAGGTATTTAGGGAGGCAGGGGTAATGCAAGTCGGCATACACCAGCTTTGCTGAGGAGCCAGAACGCATGCTGCTGAGGAGAAAAAGCTGCTTTTGTTTCCTGCCATGGTGCCAGCGTCTGTGGAGTTGTTGATGACTCGCTTCATCAGGTTTCAGTCTCACCTCCAGCAGAAGCCAGAAACCCCTTCAACCACATGAAAATCACACTCTGGTGCAGAACCTTACATGACCTGAGGACTGTCAAAACAACAGATGAGCTCTGCCTGTGCCTCTATATTTTTCATGTTGTGCTCACTACAACAGGGGTTTGGGAAAGGAGCACCAGAATTAATCCTCTGACACTTCCATGCTACTGAATAAAATGATTTGTAACGGCTATAAAATAATAAAAAAAAAATTCGTCGTCTAGGACAAGTCTTTCCAGCCCAGGGACAACTGAGTGGTGAGGCATTAGGGAGAGCACTGAAGTCTTGGGGCTGCAAACATGTAGGGCAAAACCACTGCAGCTGCATGTCCCATGCTTTCCTCTCAGACCTTCCCCTGGAAATCCAAGGTGCTCCAGAGAGTATCAGTTTTTTGACAGCTGATTTAAAGACAGGAAAACCACTTTATTATTCACATCTCTATCAGAATAAATGTTTGCTATAATGGTGAAGAACAAAACCGAACACCTTAACCTAAACCACACTGCACCTTTGCTTTTATAAACCAGGGTGCAAGGATAGAAGAGCACTCCATATCACCTTCCCAGCACCCGACATCTCTGCAGTTCACCTCTGTGTGTTACACAGGCTTTGCCCAGAGGCACACAGTGTCTCCTGACCAGCAAGGCTGACCCTATATACAGCACAGATGAAAACTGAGGGTGTTCAAGTTCACAAAAAAGCTTTTCATTACAGACAACCATGCACCACTGCAGTTTGATACCTTAATTCACTTTCTTAAGAGTCTCCTGATGGGAATATAAATGACAGCTATGTAATATAGAAACTATTCCAGAAATTTTTCAGCTTGGAAGAGTTGGAAAGAAACTGAGGAACTCCAGTATTTCTTGGTACTGTGAAATTTGTCACAACAGACAAGCTCACTTTACATTCAAAGAGTAACCAAAAAGTAGTAATTTACAAAGAAGTGTGTCCTGGAGTCCTTCCCAGACACAACAGCAGAGACAAAAGGCTGCAGACTTGAATGAACAGCCCTGATGGCAGGAGGACAACCAGCAGTAGAAAGTATGGCAGAGCTGCAGGGAGGAGAAAGGGGGCTGGGGGGACTCACTGATGGAATCCAAAAGGCCAAGAAAAGATAAGGACAGACCAGGTAAGACGAGGTCTTACCACAGGCCCTGAAAGCCCTAGTAAACTTCTCTTAATAATGCAGTTGCATTATTAAGCACCGTTTAGTGCTCTCTAACAGGCGGCTGCCCCATTCCACATCAACCAGTGTGCAGTAGAACTGCAGCTGGATGAGTGGGACCACGTAAGTCACAGCAGCCTTACAGCTGCTTCCCCTGTGCTTGCCTCCTTCGCCTCATGGCCATGCTGGTCCTCAGTCAGGGGAGAAGGATGGAGCAGAGGAAGCCAAGCCAGCTGTGTCTGAGCCCCGTGGAGGCACAGCTGCCAGCCATCCTGAGCTGGGACAATTTTTTTGTAATAAACACATTTCTTGGCTCATGGTATATGCTTTTGGACATGATTGGGAGACTTTTGGAACAACCACTGCCAGTATGAAACAAATTAATTGAAAAGGTACATAGGCTCACGTGTGTGTGAGGGCCACTACTGCAGTTACACAGCAGAGCAGGACTGGGAGCCACACAGAGGCCTCACAGCACCTCCCTGCTCTGGCTTTGCCCTTCCCAGTCCCTGCCCTTGGCAAGCATTTCACTCACACTGCTCTTTTGCTATCTCACCGTTTCTGTCACAGCTCCTGGAAACAGGTGGCAGTGGGAGGTGCAGAACAGCTTTCTAGTTTCCACTGGGAGTGTGGGAAGAGTGCTATATATCTTGCACGTGTAAAGCCATCTAGTATATGGCTCTGTGTCAGGCACGCTGCAGTGGGAGCAGCTGAGGCATTTTGCCTCATGTGAGAGACTGAAATGGTTAATGGCTCAATCATTAAGATCACCAAAGGACTTCCCCCACTGCATGAAACAGTGCAAAGAAGTGACTGCTGATCTGCGACCACCGAGTATGCCTCCCAACTGGAATTTGGATTGTGAATTAAGCCATAACTTTGAGATAAGAGGAAGGTGGTAATCTTGTACAATTATCTCAGGTCTAAGGAGAAGTACATTAGGATGGGAGAGACCATAGCCCAAAGACTCATTTGCTGAGGCAGGATTTGCACACCCTTCTCCCCCAACCCAGAGGGAACAGGAGAGTTTTTGGGTGTATGGTGGCAATCTGCATAAGACAGAGAAGGTAACCACCCACCAAAGGAGACTACAAGTCTTTGAGGCCAATAGGAGGCAGGTCCTTTAAGATGAGATGGTGCTTTTGTCATGCCAATAGTCCTTCTTTACACAACTCACTCAACTGTAAAACTGCCCTCCTTCACCTGGAGAACATCTGATGGGGCATTAGGGCTCAACTGCACTGACGTCAGAAGCAGCTGTCACATCTTAGAAGTGGTTATAAACCACCAAAGACTCCCAAAGTGCCCCCCCCCAACTCATTTTTGAGGCCTTCAACAAAGGACTGAAAGTTCCACCCCCAGGCGAGATACCTGGAAAATCCCACCAAGCCTGCGTGTATATCAATCCCTTGGACTTTGTGTTTCATGGGCTTTTTCCCCACCCTCAACAGATAAAGACTTGCAACCATCACTTTGACCAAGAGACATCAAAATTGTAACAATCAGGTCTCATCAAGAGATCCATGGGTGGTGATCTTCTTTCCTGCCTTCCTGCCTCCTTTCTTCTCCCTTATAAATTTTCTGTTATTTTTATACTTTCATATAACTATTTTACTATAGGTAATAATAATTAAAAAGGCTGCCTACCTGCCTTCCATTGCAACCAAATTGTTCTAAAATAAACCCTTATATATATATATAAATATATATATACACACACACACATATATATATACATACAAACACCAATCATTCAGTGTCATTTCACTCTAATCTGCTTCAAGGGATCTATTAACAAGAACCTGGGTTACCCTCACCAGGTAATGACCCACCCCATTCCCAGGAAGCACATGGCCACCCACTCACCTCAGGACAGCTCTTCAGCTGGCAGAAGTGACCAACTGTACAACAGGGAGATAAGGTGCCTTGGCTGGATAACAAGCATCATAGTCTTTGGGATGCAGCACCTACATTTTAGGCATGGTAGTGTCTAATCTGAGTACCTAAAAGCAGTATTTAAAATATGTCCCCAAGCAGTCCTCAAGACAATGGGGTCCTTTCCCAAGTTCTCCTGGAATTGCACACAGGAAAAGAAAATGAAAGACTGCTTCTGGAAGTCCCTCTGAAACATGACAGAAGATCCCCACCACTGCTACCCCACACACCCATTTCACATACAATGGGAAAGCACTCTGAGGTTGTGCAGCACAACCACAAAGCTTTAGGGAAAGGCAGGGCTTGCCCAGGATCCCTTGCGTATACTTGGCACTGCGCTTCCCAGGGAACCAACCCAGGGATTGGCTGGGATAGTGTGCCAAGGGTGATGGGAGTCTGGCATGGTGGAGACATGTCTTGCTGTCCACGGGAGAGCTGCTGTATCAGGACAGGGAATGCAGAAGAGGTGGCCAGAGATGAATGGCTACTCTCCCTTGGATGCTCCAGAGCTACACCAGCACCTGATACCCACTGCTGAGTTCCCAACACAGTGGCTGAGAAAGGCTTCAGCACCTTGGCAATACAAACCCATGGAAGCTGTCACAGCCACTTTGGAAGTGCCTATATGAAAGTAGGCCAGGCATAGCCCCTGGCACTTGAACGCATTAAACTTCAGATTTCTCAGAGCAGAGAGGCAAGGGGGAAGGAGGATTTTCCATGCCCTCAGGGGTTGTCTCCAAGCCTGAGGATCCACTGCTTACTCGGTCACAAAGCTGTAAGGGATGACATCAGCCCAAAGGGATGGTGTGTCAGTGACAGACTCAAGAGGTGCAAAGCAGGGGTGGAGTGTGCCTCCAAGAGGCTTTTAATATGAGGCAGAGATGGCTGATGGCATGTGATAATTGTCCGCTCTGCAATTTGGGTGTATTTGTTACTTTTTTAAAGCGGCAGAGATGTTTGTGGAAGAGTCCGCTGAGAAAATAGGTCTTGCAGCTCATACATTTGCTGAGCAGGTAGTGGCCCACAGAGATGCAGTGCAAGCTAATGCTGCCTCCATCTGGAGATATGGATTTCTGTGTCATGTCTCAGGCAAGAAATATCTTTTCCATATGACTTTCCTCCTTTAGTTTTCAGGGTAAGAAAAAAAGCAGAACAAACCACCAAAACAGAATGCTTTTATACACCAATTCCTCTGTTGGCTGTATGCTGCTAACATTTTAAGGTACTCCTTAGATGAGATTTCCAACAAGAGATGAAGGAATGGCCAATGGTATATTGTGATAGTTTAAAACTATGCATGATAGATGTAAATAATTATCTATCTCCATGGCACTTTATAGAAGCAAGAAGCAAAAGAGAAGCTGATTTACAGGTTATAGGGACAGGTGCATCTGCAGACTCCTATTGTTTGTGCTGTGTGCCGTAAGGAATGTAGGGAGACAGCTTATTCTGAGCACAAGGTAGTGCTTTACAGGTCTGCTCTGCAGTCTCAAGAACTCTTGCGACCCTGTCTTGTTTTAAATCTCATACGGATATAAAGACCATTTCAGACTCTTTTGATCTTTGCTCTCTTGACTCACCTGCCCTTTTCTATCTGTTTCTTCTCCCCACCCTCTACCAAAAATGTTTAGTTTCTTCTTTCTGTGCAAGTTTAAACTTGTAAGCTACTTTACATGATCAGAGGAAGCTCCACTTTATTCCATTTCTATTTTATTCTGAATAGATGATAAATAATTTATCTTTTTTGCCCCACATCAGGAGAATCTGGATTTTCCCACATTGTAGTCTTGTGGAGGAAGAGCTTATGAAAAAGAATACAGAGTGGGCATTAGCAGATTCATTAACATAGGTACAGGTGGTAGTGGTATCCTTATTCGTCATCTGCCTCCTCACCAAAAAATGCTGCTTTATGTGTTGATCACTGAAGTTAGGAGCTGCAGTTCATGGTAGCTTTAACAAAGCTGAGTTTATTTGGTCAAAAAAGGGATAGAGAATTCCTTAGTGACCTTTTCGGTTTTTATTTCTGTGAGGGAAGGAGGCCATGTTTGAGAAAGCCAATGCAATTGATAACCACCCACTTGGGCAACTCTCTTCATGTCTAACAGGACATGCACTAGGACTGGACCACACTGAGTTTCTGCAGTGGAATGAAGTACTAATTTAATGTGAATTACTAAAATTGCTTGAGCACTCACTTTACAGAAGATGTTCAAACATTGCTATTGGTGCGGCCAAGATGAACTGTTTGCTTGGCTCAAACTGTCTTCCTTGCAGAGAGCAGTGGGGTTGGACACAGCCCTGAGTCCAGAGCCTTGCACCACCACTAGCTAACGCAGGACAGTTTGTTGTCCAATAGTTAACAATGCTGCTTCATACACTAACTAGAAGCCAAACAGCTATGGCTGCATGAATAGATGGACACCCGATCAGACCAATTACAACGTTTAAAGCCTTCACTGCTCTATGTTATTAAAAATGAAACCACCAAGTACAAGGCAGGGCCATGCTGTCTGGTAGTGCAGCCATTATTGTGAGTATCAAATCTGAGGAATGGTTCAGAGTTTGATCTCTGGGACATGGTACCTGTGCATGACTCCTGCTCAGTCACTGCCATGACACAGCCAGCCAGTACCTCCTTGTAGCAATGTGTAATTAGCATATATTTCTCTCTGTATATTATGTTCTGTTACTTGGTATGTTCTGTTATATTCCCCACCTCTCACCCCAGATGGTTTGTCCCCTTCCCTTCTCCTCCCTTCCCATTGGCTGGAGCCCCTATAAGAACCATAGGCTGGAAATGGGAAGGGCTCTTCCCTGGTTATCCCTGATAAGCTTGGACCCTCCAGGAGGCCTGTTGCCTCTGGAGTGAATAAACTTATATTATATATAACCATGGAGAGCCGCCAGCATTTCCTTGTCCTCCGTTTCCCTCAGCCATCCCCCGGGGAGTGCAGGGGCACACACACCCCTCTGTAAGCCCTGAAGAAGCCTCCTCCTACCAGTGCCCAAGGCTGAAGCAATGCCTGGGCTGAAGAAGGAGCGAGGCTGGACAGGGGGAAAGCTACACCTCCTGCTGCAGGAATGCCCACCCTGCCTGTAGCACCTGCCCTGAAGCCCAGCCCAACTGAACTGCAGCAAGTCTGGTCTTCACCAGAAACCTGAAGCAACTGATGCAGAAAAAGAGAAAGCACACAAATACAGAAAGCCCAAATAGCAAACTCTCTTGCCATCAAGTGAGGGCAAAATAGGACTGGCATAATTAGCTCTGCATGGTTCAAATGGGAGACTCCAATCCTCACTTTCATGTTCCAAGGTCCTCCTGTACCTCTGGCTGCAGGTGCTTGACGTTTCCAAAGAAACCTTGGTACCCTAGTAATAACTGAATCCTGAACCACAATCCTGAACTTAAAGACGTCACTGACAAGCATTTCTTTATTTTTTTCCTATGATCCCATCCAGCCACCACTCTTGTGTGTCTCAGTGCCTACTGAAGTATGATGGATTCTGTAGGTGGATGTCAAGAGCATGGTTCAGCTTATTGAAAGAGGGGAAAACAAACAACACCAAAACCGCCCAGGCTATCTTCCTTACCACAGAATAGCTGCTATTTCAAGCCTCTCCCATTTTTCTCCCCAGTGTGTTGTTTGCCCCCACACATCCTGAATAAGCAATTTCCTGTGGGACACTGGACTTCGACTGAGTGTCCACACGCAAGATACTCTGGTGAAGATGGATCTTCAGGGCAGATAGATTGGAGGCCTTTCAAGCAGGCTTTTTTCTCTCCTGAGATATTCCAAAATCAGATCATTAAAACACATGGCAGCAAGGTACTGGTGCAGAACGAGATCAGCAGTGAGAATGTTAGGTACTATGTGCCTAAACCAAGGCTTTCTGCCACACCTAAACCATGGCTGTCCAACCTGGCCAGAGAGCAGACACCACTTATAGTCTAGGTGACAGATGGATGGGTTCCAGCATTGTGATTATTCTGCCATTGGGATTATTCTATTATTTAGGACTAAACACCTGGGTTTTTAAGTTGATTCTAAATACTTGCTGAAAGCAGCACTTGAATGTTCTGACATCCTCAAAACCTCGTTCAGCAGCTGCTTTCATATGCAGATGTTTTGAATCTCAAAGTCCAGATGAAAAACCTAGAACCTGCTGCTGCTGAAACTCTTAAGTTCCAGAGAAACTCTGTATTGCTCTTATCTTGCTGTAACACAACATCAGGTGCAAGCGGTTACAGGTTACAGCTTCTCTGGCAGAGCATGACCCTCCTTACCTGCCTTATAAAAGGCTTTCTCTGGGAGACTGTGCCTCCATATACATGCATATATAAAAATAAGTTTCAGTCAGGGAAGCTACTTAGGAAAGGGGAGACCTTTCCAAATCTCACCAGGGAGTAAAATCTACAATTTCATAGCTGAGATCAGTGCCCTCATCAGTGGTCTTAGATGCATGGGACAAGTACTTGTCCTTTCTTGACTTAACCTTCAAGTGAACTTCCTCCATTTTGAAGTAATGCTTAAATATTAACCAAGGAAGAGAGAGAGACCAACCCATAGCATGGTGCTTAGGGCACTTACTTGGGATCAAAGCATGTTGGATTTAACTCCTCTCCTATCTGACTAATCAAATGCTCACTAAGAGGAAATCACTTTGACAGGGAAAGGAGGAGTGCACTTTTACGTGCATTCAGCAAGATAATGTAATTTTTGTTATTTCACTCTGAATTTATTAGCAAGTATTTCAACTGATTTTTCCCTCAAGTTTAAGGTATTTATAGAGTGCTCTCAGGCTGTTCACATTTATCATAAACTGAATACATATTATGAACTGCACTACCACAAATGAACAGTATCTGATGCATGCTTTACCATCACTTCCTCAGATCCTCTTTTGTTTAATCTTAAATTAGCTCTTCCCTGCTCTTCCAGCTGCAGGTCTGGGAGCTGTGCAAAGCCAGGAGCACAGGAGCAGCAGGCTGGTGCACAACAACACAGCAGCCAACAAAGGGGAGTGATGGTTCCTGCACACATCCTAGCAGCTGGAACTGCAAGACACACAAGACTAACAAGAACAGTGACACTCAACACATGGTCTTCAGTGCAATAGCACAAAAGTGTGCAGGAACTCCATAAAGCTGTAATTAAAATCAACATATCTAGAAGCAGAAGTGCTCTTACGGGTGATGTCTTGTCACTTATTCTGTACTACACATGCACTTCTTCACATTGACCTAACTCATAAACAAATCTCTGGAGTGGTTTCCCACTGTGACACATACACTTGCTTAATTTTTTTTTTTTTTTTTTGTAAGCAGAAAACAAAACAACTGGGAATTGGGCAACACTGAACTTAATCTTGAGAATTTTTGCCTACGTTACTCAGCTGGCACAGCTTCCAGTCAGACCGGGAAACATGCCTATTAGAACTCCATGAATTTGCAAATTTTCATTATCGTTTGAGCATGGGTGTTTCACATGAAAATCTGAACTTAGTAAAAAATGTCCTGCTGGCTCCACTTTTGCTCTTTGGTCCTATTCTAAAGGATCTGGCAAAGTGACATTGTATGAACTGGATAAGAGGGGCTTAAAATGCTAAATTTCAGATTATGCTTAAACAAAATCCCCCAAAAAGCTCTCAGTGAGCAGAGCACTGTCAACATACCAGCATCTGTACAGTTTGTCAAGCCAGTAATAATCTAGAACACAAATAACAAAGCAGCAGAGTAAAAACTGGTCCGACACCACCAGGTCTAGATAGCAGCAGTAGGCAGCTGCAGCACTTATTCTTCCTCTATACCGGAAATGCTCCTCAACTTCATTGTGCAGACCAGCAAGCTGTGGATCCACACCTTTACCTAAGCCCTGCTACCAAGCACTGGTGAGAGCCAAAAGCCTGGAGCACCCAAGGGTGCATCAGCTGCCTGATAAACAAAACCATTGGCATTGTTTGGATCCAGTTTACATGACAGTGTAGCTGGGAGAAAAGCCTAGCTGAAGAGGGAGAACTTTTCCCACATTTAGGTTTTGTGTATCTAAGTCTTGATTAAGAGCACCTGGTGCATATGCAAACTTTCCCATTGATCCTCAGCCTCCCAAGGCAAGTAAACTCCTACAATTCCTGGAAGAGGAGGCATGCCAGAAACTAGTTTTATGGTACCATCTCCGTCCCTCCTTCCTGACCAGGAGAATCTGGTTTCAGTGGCCATGTGCTCTTTAACTGGATTATAATCACACCATTATAGCAAACATAAATTCCGTATAGCTTGTTTCTCCTGCTAGTTTCTCTCCTTGTTGTTTACTCTGCACTCCCTGGCCAGGCCTTCTATGATTACTTGTTTACTCTCTTATGCCTTCATTTTTCCTGGAAACCCTCTGGCCCGCACATCCGTCTGTCATGCTTCTTAACTCATCCTGTCTCAGCCTTATAATAACCCTACACAACACTTGACTTAATCAAACCTCTAAACCCACCTATTTAGAGAAGTCTGTGCATTATCAAGGTAACTCTTTGCACATCTGATATTGCTTGTAATTTGTTGGTTGTAGTCCTTCATCTTTCCCTCATCTGTGTATTGCTTCCAGGGCTCAGGTCTTGCCTTGCATTTTTCTATGTTCTGAAGGGCAAATTTGCAAGACCTGGTCATGACATCTCAATACTCAAGACTCCTATGCAGACATAAAACTCATAATCCCTCCTACCACCACCAAACTTCAATTGAGTTTATATGGCCTATATTTCTGTAACGTCATCCCTTAAGAGATGGGGAAACTTAAGGTATGGTCACATTGTGGAGCTGTCCCTTCACCCTCTTTCCTGACAAACAGCTTTTAGTTTGGGGGCCACTGGGCATAATACCACCTTTTCTTTCCTACACCAGGCCTCAGAGATGCTCCTGGACACAGCTCATGCCGAAGAGCAACCTTATCTGTGGTGCTCTTCTGGCTCGAGACACTAAAACTTACACCACAAATTCCAAGTTACTTTTGGATGGTAGTTAAGGGAGAGGGGAGACAATAGCTCAGTTTTAGTTATGTGTTAGTCTTTGTATCCCTGTGCCTTTGCAAACTATTATGTTTTGAATGTAGGTACACATACATGGCAGAACAATTGTATCACAAAAACACCAGGGGCCTTATGAGGGATGAAAAGACTATTTTTCTAGGAAGGAGCAGAGTTCAGACTTCCTTGGCTTCCTCATACAAATCCTGCTCTGTTATGGTTGTAATACCATGTTCTTTCAAAACTTTTCCCTTTTTAGTGGGGAGAGTAGAGGGGCTGATTCTTGAAGTGGGGCCCGGGGGATGGGGTGCAGTGGGTGCGGTGGCATGCCAGCCTCACCACCACTCCCGCATGCTGCTCTGGGGAGGGGACAACCCAGCAGTGTCTGTGTGAACCAGCTCCCAGGATGGGGCTGCGGTGGGACGGGGTCCTGCTGCCACTTTCCCCCAGCCCTGCCCCGCGTGGTTGCTGCCACCGCTCCAGGGAGGAAGGGCTCCGGTGCCTCAGGGTGCACGGGGACAGAACATACCCAAGGCAGGCGGGTTCCCGGGCAGGCAGTGCGGTGCATGTGGGAGCGAGCGGGACCTCGGGCATTCCCGCCACTGCTGCGGTGCGGGCGGGGAGCCGTGCTGGCCCGTGAGAGCGGACACGTGGCCGGAGCCGGAGCGG
>WEIV01008295.1:158566-196211 GCA_013390005.1 Calyptomena viridis
TGTTTGTAAAGCTTAGCCATGATGATTATGTTTGTAAAATATATAAATTTCTCACATAACTGTATGTTTCATACAAACTGTATGTTTGTAGAGTTTGCTTTTAATATGTAACAGAGTCCTTAAAAATCTCACATAGTCTCAATCCATTTTTCTTTCAGTTGTCCAGGAAGTCCTGTGTTGGGCATACATGTTATGGAAATGCAAGAGAGAGAAACCCCCCCCCAAAACAAAACCAAAACCCAAACCCCAAAACTTAATTGCAAGGTACTCCATAGCCAAACAGCAAGTGGAGCTTGTAGCTGTTGTGGAAGCATTCATATGCTTACTTTTATTACAAGAATGAATGTTCTTGCTAATAATGAATGTCCCTACACCAGAAGAGAAAAAAATTGAAGCTTTTACCATGTGGTTGTACAAAATCCTACAGATTTAAGAATCAAAGCAATTGCTGAACAAGGGTATTTACTAGTCTAAGGTATCTCACTGTGCACAAAATTAAATAAATGTAGAGGAGAAGTGAAAGTGAAATGTGTCTCTGAGCATGCATTGTAATCTACATCATACTTCTTTGGTATAATTGGTCCGCTTGTATTTTCTTGCTAAGATATAAGAAGTGCAATTTGCAGTGAGTATAGTCTTATGTGGTTGCTAAACTATGGTCTGAGTTGACACTGAGATGGAAGATTTATTTGCCCGTGCTTTCATATCAAAATTTTTACCCTATGGCTCTCTGAGAGTAAAGTCTGTTGACCCCATTCTGATTTAATACAAAAATAAGGATCACTTCAAACTATTTAATCATTCACAGAGAAATCAAGATAAACTTTCCTCTGCCATTCAGCACCACCAAACGCTGTGGGTTTGCTGAGAGGCAGTAGTCTCAACCTAGTATTAGGTTGTTGCCCTTGACAGTATCAGAGTGGATTAGTATTTGGATATGCTTACAGACTTCAGTGTGAGAGGCTTGTCAGATATTTGTTTCCTGTCTGCAGTATGAGCATTACAGCTAAAAAAACCAAAAAAAACCAAAAAAACAGTGGCTTACATAAACTGATCAAGACATATTCCCCAGTATTCATGTTCCAAGAGGAAGGAGAGTGTCCTCAGAGAGTGAAAACCAGAGGGAGAGAAGTAGTTTTCCTGAGAAAGCATTAGTTCATAATAGGGCAAAAAAACTGGAGTGGATGAGAGGGCAGACTTATTCATAGAGCTAAAGGATCTCAGCCAACTGCTTGTTAATACCTTACAACTCAGCACAGACATCATGAGATACAGAATAAGCCAAGTGATGGTTTTAAGGGGACTTTACACCTAACTCAACACCCTTATTAGCACTGAGTAGTATAGCACAAGTTCTTGTGCTACCAGACAGTACTCGTGCATCTCGACAGTCCTCCCCACCATTTAGATTGTGACTGGTTTCCATTTTTAAAGGTTGTACCATTGCAACAACTCTATCTTTCTTTTGTTGTTCCAACAGGCACCAGGTGTTTTTTTCTAGCACTGTGACTTGATAGATGTATATGCTTCTCACTTTGTCTCTATAGTTACAGACTGCCTAAAGAAGACATCTCATGCCTGGGAGCTCAGCCATGAGCATAGGAAAAACGGAGGACTATACCCCCCACTAGGAAAGCAAACTCTTTAAGTAAAGTGTTATGGATGTAAAACTGGAAATGGCACACATGAGTTAAGATGCTTGTAAAGAAGGTAGCCTTCCCATCCCCCCTTTTTTGAATGAAGGGCGATTAAAATATTTGGCCTCACCTCACAGAGGAAAGGACTGGTCATTATCCAGTCTCAACACTTGCTTTTATTACTAATGCTTTGTTACAACTCCTAATGTTGCTTTTTGGGCAACCACCACATATTTCTCACTTCTTCACCTTCATCTCTATCCCCAGTCCACTCAATGCATGATAGTACAATCATACTTCAGAACAATTCAGTTCGCAAGTTTGTTGACTAGCTGCTGATTCAAGCTATACTGTTGGAGTCCAGGATATCGAGTCTACACCTCAGATCACCCTGGAGGGTCTGGGACCCTCACAGAGACCCCAGGAGGATACAGTTTTTGATCTGTGTCCCTGTGAAGGACTTCCGAAACTGATGGAAGCAGAAAAATAATTTGGCTTATGGTTTGGTTAGTTATAGNCTATACAAGTTCAAATTTGCTCAGTTTCAGCATTCTTTGTGATCCAGCCTCTCACATTCCCTTTCATTTTCTATGTGGTGGTATCATCACCTCCCTGCTTTCATAGACTCATAGAAATGTTAAGGTTGGAAAAGATCTCTAAGACCATCAGATCTAACCCAGCATTACCATGTTCACCACTAAACTATATCCGCAGATGCCACATCCACACATTTTCGAAATATCTCCAAGGATGGTCACTCAACCATTTCCCTGGGCCTTGAGTTCCAATGCCTGGTCATCCTTTCAGTGAAGAAATTTTTCCTAATACTCAGTGTAAACCTCCCCTGGCACAGCTTGAAGCCATTTCTTCCCATTCTGTCACTTTTTACCTGGAAGAAAAGACCAACTCCCACCTTGCTACAACCTCCTTTCAGATAGTTGTAGAGCTTTCTTTCCTCCAGGCTGAACACCTCCAGCTCCCTCAGCTGCTTCTCATCACGGCTTGTGTTCCATTGCCTTTCTCTGGACTTGCTACAACACCTCAATACCTTTCTTTTAGTGAGAGGCCCAGAACTGAACACAGTCCTCACCAGTGTCGAGTACAGGGTAACTGTGCTTTGCATTGGCATTGTTTAGCTACAAAATTTATTATCACCTTACAGTTTCTGGGCTTGCAAAGTGTTTCAGCTGCATTTCAGGATGAGAGCCAGATACACAACACCTTCTGTCTTGGGGTGACTATGATGTATCCCATATCGCCTACTCTATGCCAGAAAAATGAATCTTGTGCCTTTCTACATTTTTAAACTGAGCCAGAAAAAGAGGAGAGGGGAGAGGAAAAAGAAAACAGCCAAAGGAACTTTTTCAAAGCAGATCAGTGCTTCAAGGTCACTTTTTGCCTGGTTGCTACTGCGAGGAATATAGCTGGGACTAGAGAGAGGGGGGAGGAAGCACCCTGGGCTTGTTTTTTCAGGCAGCTCTTCGCTTGGCTTTCTTCAGAGAGAGACAAAGAGTTAAACTCCTNAGAGGGAGGGATCATACCAACAGAAGGACTCTAAAATCTTCCAGGTTTTCTCTCCACAGAGAGAGATTTTATTATTTAGCATTATTATTATTATTTTCCTGTGTGTTTGTTAAATAAATAGTTTTGTACCTTCTTCACTTTCCTTTGAGGAAAATATTTCTTTTTTTCCCGAACTTTGGTGGGGGAAAGCAGATGCGGCCTGCTTTCTATTAGAGGATATTTTTTTTCTTCCCTTTGAGTTTTGTCTCAAACCAGGACACCTTCAAAGCACAACATTAGGATTTAAGTAAACAACAGTAGAGCATGTAGCATATCAAATGTTTTGGAATTACTGAAATTAAAAGCAAGATTAGAAAATTAAACTGATGAAACACAAAGACTCACCAAATCCTCCCTGAGAGGTATAAGCTGCTTCCTGATAAGTTTTAAATACTGATATTTCTGGCTGAAAAATGAATGTGAATAAAGAGACCTTGTTGATCTTCTGTAGGTCATAAATGTCGTTGCTGTTTCCAGCACTGTGAAAGCTATTCTAGCCACTAGTGCAGATTCGTGGAAAACGTGTCTGTGTTGTGTGTGCATACATACATGATGTAGGTTTGCTACAGTATGGTAAGTATTTATTTCTAAATTTATCTCATATGAAAGCAACAGTTGTCTTCTGTGTTCACTGCAATTTTTTTTGCCAGTTTATAAAAATTTAGAAAAACCTCCTTGCACTTCACCACTGTGTGTAGAACTGGAGCAGCATATTAGCTATGAAAAATAAAAGATATGAAAAAATACTTTTTGAAATAATTCCTTTGAAGCTGAAATAAAAACACTGTTACACTCAGAGATTAATTATGAATAATCAGATTCTCCCTTTAATCTGTTCAGTTAAGGAGGGAAGCAGGGGTGAGTTGAGGAGGAATATTTTTCCATCTTAAAGTGATCAAAGTATTTTTGTATATTTGCAGAAATTGGTGAAAACATGACAGTCAGAGAGGGGAGAAAAGGGTGCCAGTTTAAAATAAATAATGATGTTTTATGAAACATGGAACAAATACGCAAAAAATGGAAGGAACTTGTACTGATTGTTATGCAAAGTCATGCATGGTTTTGTAGAAAACAGTAAACTCTTGGTTTTCCTGTAGTCTCCTTCCTAACTCTGTAGGAAACCAGTTACTTTCTGCTTCTAGCACTGCAGATATAGAAATAGTGCAATGTAAAAATAACACATGTACGATAAAATGGTAACAATGGCCAAGGGCTCTTTGCTCAATGAGAAAGCCAGTGCTTGCGCTACGCATTTAGACTTTGAAATAAATGATGAAATTTACAACTGAAATAAAATATACTAAGTTTCTCTCCACCCTTTTTGAAACTCATGGACCAGCGAGTCAGAACTTGAGCCCTGGAAGAGAGAAATGAAGAAATAATGTGTTCAGACCAGAGATGTATTTTTATTAGAGAATTCTAGGAATGGGTAATGTTTGTTTTTTAACCTGCTAATGAATCTGATAAGTTTAATGTAAAACTAAAAAGAGAAATTTTTCTGCCAATGTGCACCATTTACTAGCCAACAGGGAAACTGCCTCCGTGCAGGCATTGTAAGATTGAAAAGACAGTAAGTACCACAAACATTTTAACACACACTTTGAAAAGTGTTTCTGTGCCCTGGACCCGTCAGCCTGCAGCAGGGTATCACAGGCTGAGCCTGCTGCCATATAGAAATCTACGTGGCACATTGGCCTGCGCTGCATCTCTCCCTAGCCTCATGATTCCTGCCTGCCTTCACCTGTCAGGCGCCTTTAGCCTGCAGTTATTACCTACTTTGTTAAGGACAAGCAGTATTCCTTCTTCATGGTGTTTTCTTCCTTTCATCTTATACCCTGGTAACCTCTAGTTTCATTTTGGTGGCATCCCCCTACAATAGGAACCAACTGTCAGAAGAGTATAGATGGGGTTTTAGCGTCATGGATTTTTTTTTGTTTATAAGAACTCATACATTTTTTCATACCCAGGTTCCATTACAGGTTGTCATGAAAGAACAAGCCTCAATGCTCTTATGCATACAGAATGCTTGTGGCTTTTTCAGTCCTTTAAATTTCTTCAGAAACAAGAAAATAAAGCTGTATTAGATGATGAAAGTACAGTACCAGTCTCTCTTTTCTGCATTTAAAGTGTAACAAGACCCAGCGACTGCTGAAGCAATGAATCACTACAATTTACATATACAGGTCAGCAGGGAACATTCTCACACAGCTGGGAGCATCTCTTCTGTCAACACTTTGCTGCTCCCATCGCAGCCACTTCTTGACAAATCCAACCCTTTTTCTGATCCTTTAACTTTTTTGATCCTTTAGCCTATTGATCCTTTAAGTGGCTAGCAGGTTGCGTGGTGAGGAGGCCACACTTTTCATCGCTGGGAGGAGACCTGAGACCATGCAGGGACTCTCGTCTCATGAAACATGCACCACGACTTTGGAGGCTACAGCTCTGTGGGAGAAAGAGATGTTCCCCGTTTATGTTGTCATTTCCCTTTAGAAAAAGTCAGGCTGCAGTCCTGGAGTTCAGGTGCTGGTGACACGCAAAGATACTTTATCTAGTCCCTGGCCAGGTGGTGGTTGCAGGAACACGGTGGTGGTCCCACTTTTCCAAGGTCACGATCCCTTCCATGAAAGTGCTTCCATGGTAAATAAACTCAATGAAGGGTGAGCTGGAGAGGAAAGGACCTTCTCCACCCATCTCAAAGAGAGCAAAAAGAATCCCAGTGTGCTCATCGCGTATGGGGAAATGGCTGGGGAGCCGACGGGGCTGAGCGGGGCTGAGCTGTGCCGTGCCGTGCCTGCGGGCGGGCGGAGGAGTGCACGGTCGTGCTGCCGATGGTTTGTTACGGCCGGGAGGAGTACAGAATGTTCCCTGCTCGCCCCTGAACTGGGACTGAACTTCCCCAGTCCCCTGTGCGGCGGGGACCGCACACATACATTCCAGAGGGGCGGGGGTAAAGGAAGGGAATAAAAAAAGCAGAAGGAGTGAAGGCAAGGAAGTTCCCAAAGGATTTGTTTAATCATGAGTACGTAAAGGTTTCTTGGTGGTTTTTATTGTTTGTTTGTGGCGGTTTGTTTTTTGTGTACGATTTTTTTCTCTAAGTTAAAAAAAAAAAAAGAAAAACCCAACAAAAACCCAATCAGCATCCCTAAACAAACGTACTTTCAGAAAAGATGTAGAAAAAAGAAAAAGACCTCACTTTTACAAGAAACAGATTTATGGCATTGTTTCTTCGACTTCCTGCCATTGTTAAACAAGTACTTTTCATTTACTCTTCCCCCTGCCCTGAACATTATAATTAAGTTTCCTTCCCAAAGGAAACTGAAAATGTTCTCCCTAAGAAAAGGCCAAAGGTTTGACAAACACCTCATCCTTACAAGTTTTTTTATTTTTTTTCAGATGTTTTTCTTTAAAGCAGGTAACTCTTAGAAGTTTTGTGCCATCGTGGTGCAAGTCTCAGGCAAGGCTGTGTGCCTGTGAGACGTGCAGAAGAACAAATCAGGCAACTCCAGCAGTAGGTCAATGTGTCAGCAGACTTGGAATCGTGGGTGCCTTGGCATCATGGGCATGTTCCTTGGGATTGCATTACTATGGGTTGTCTCTGTGAAACCTCTGTTGAAAGGGGTGAATGAATTAGCAGCACATTTGGGCATTTTTCTTTTTAGTGTAGTCATTTTGTGCCAATCTAGGATAAAAATGAATCACAAATGTTAAGAGATTTTGGTAGTTTTTCTGCATAATTCCATATATTTCCTGCAAACCTCACAGTTTTGAAAGTCTTTTTGCCTCTCTCTGATTTGGTTTCATTATGGAGAACATAGGGTTAACCCACTCAGTCAGTGCCTGTGTTTTCTTCACAGTAGCAAAAGTCACCACTTAGTCCAGTCTAACTGACTTCCAATTTATTACTCAGAGCTAACTGGATGCCATGCACATGTTTTATTTTATTTTTGGTAGCAAACTGGGATTTATATCATGATGATGTGTTATATCCTTAGTGTGTTCCAGTCCATTAACCACCTCATAAAATCCTTTAAAAATATTCTTTGTAGCCTGTTCAATAGCTAAATGATGCAGCCTCTTGCAGTCTGCAGTTCAACCTGAGTGAGCAAGGACCTTTTTTCCCTTGTTTTACTACTGTACTGCCCTGAATATAAGATAAGCCTCTTGCCTGTCAAATGCAAAAACATCACTCCCATTTTGTGTACTGTGTACTGTGAGATAGGTTATGGCATGACCCCTTTAAATGCTGTGTAGGTTGCATCCTGACAGATGCCTTCAGCAAGTGCAAGGGCAGCATCCTGGATAGCACTTGCTCCAGGCCTTGGTCCAAAAGGGTGTGAAGACACAGCAACACACTTTGGTACTGATTTGCCCCCTTTGACATCTGGTCTCCAGTACTGTACTGGAGCTGAAGCAACAAATGCAGCCTTGTTACAGGCTGTCAAGATATGCATGGTTGGGGCTTGAGTGTTGGTCCTGCCTCAATGCATTCCTTGCCTGCTAGAGAAGGAGACTTCCACTTCAGTCCCTTGTTGAACACATCTCTTTCCTCACATCTGTCTTCTTCATTCTCTTCCCACCACAAGATCCCCCTTGCCCTTGTCCCAAGTCCCTTCCTTTGTTTTTTTATCCTTTATCTTTCAGCTGCCGTGCCTTTTGGCTTTTCTCAGATGTTGGTGCCTGGTACAGCACTGGCACCTGCTTCTTATCAGTTAATGTGTCTGTTTCATGACCTTTATCTTATCCACAGCCCTTGAAAGTTACTTTAGATCTCTTTCCTCATGTTTGCAAGGCAGCTGTGCCATAACTGTGCAAGATCCATTCAAAAGTAATGCAAGGTTTCTTCCTTTCTATGAAACAGGGGTAAGCCACCTTTTGTAGGCTGTGGGCCAGGATTTATGAACATAAATTACCATTCCCTGGACTGGGGAGTCAGATGGGTCCGGCACAACTAGAGTAAGCAGTAGATGGTTATACACCCTTCAGAAGGAATAGGCAAGGAAGGAGAGGTGGTGGGGTAGCCCTGTATGTTTTGACTTTCTAGAGATTGACGATGGTGATGACAGTCTTGAGTGTTTAGGGGTGAGAAACAGATATAATGTAGGAGTCTGTTATAGACCACCCAACCAGGATGAACATACAGATGACATATTCTATGAGCAGCTTGGTAAAGGCTCACAATCACTGGCCCTTGTTCTTGAGAGGGACTTCAATTTTCCAGATGTCAGCTGGAAATACAGTGGAGAGGAAACAATCCAGGAGGTTGCTGGGAAGTGTGGTAGATAGGTTCCTGATGTAGCTGTTGACTGAGCCAACTAGGGAAGGTGCCTGCTGGACCTGCTGTTTGCGAACAGAAAAGGACTGGTGGGTGATGTGAGGGTTGTGGGCTCAGTGACCATGAAATTATTATTTTTGATTCTCAGAGAAGTCAGAAGAGAGCTCAGCAGAACCACCAAAGTGGACTCCAGCTGCTTTGCTCTGCATAGCAGCCTGGTTGATAGAGTCCTTTGGGAGGCAGTTCTGAGGGACAAAGGGGTCCGGGAATGATGGATATCCTTCAAGACAGAAATCTTAAAGACACAGGGGAAGGCTGTCCCAAAGTTAGGAAAGATGAGCTGTCTGGGTTGAAAACTGGCTTGACTGAACAGAGAGCTTTGGTGGGAATTCAGAGGGAAAACCCCAAACACCTGTCATCTAAAGAAGGGGCAGACAACTCAGGAAGACTACAAAGATGTCATGATTTTATGCAAGGAGAAAATTATAAGGCCTACTGCCCAACTAGAACTTAATCTGGTTGCTGCCATAAAAGACAACAAAAAGTAGTTCTGTAAATACATCAGCAAAAAAAAGAGGGCTAAGGAAAATCTCCATGATCTCTCTAAGCTCACAGATCAGAGGGTGTGGGAGAGAGAGTGTTATGGCTTGATATCAGATTTTCCCTTTCCCACAGTGGGCAGGGGATTCGCTGTGACTACTGGTGGCAGTGACACCTGCTGAAGTGTCAGCAACACCGTGGAGGGGCTGCTGGCAGCTCCAGCCCTGACTCCAGCCCTGGTCCTGCTGGGAGGGGTGGCTGCGATGGTGGGTCTGCGTGGGCTTTGCTACAGTACCTGGTTCTGCTGCACCAGGCTGTGGGATGGTGGCAGTGTGAACCCCTTTCCCAGTGGCTCCGAGGGGGGCCGAGCTTGGAGAGCCCTGGGCTGGTGGTGGTGTCAGCGGCAGCGCACAGCCAGGCAGCCCGTGCCCGTGGGGGCAGCTGGAGGTGGTGGTGGGGAGCCCCGAGGGACTGCCAGGGCTGTGGATGGTGCCGCCAGGCAAGCAGTACAGGCCTGGCACATCCTGTGCACAGCCGGAGGATGGGGGTGGCAGACAGTAGCCACAGAGAAGGCCCACGGCGCCCAGGATGAGCAAGCAGTCCGGCGACAGGTGGCACCTTCTGGCTGCTGGCACTGGGTGCTCGGGTGAGGCGGTGGGTGGTGGTGCCCAGGACCAGAGGTGCACATACTCAGCTGATAACGTGTTTCTGGACCTGGAAAACCATGAGTACCTTTCCCTTGGGAGGGAAGGCAACTCAACCCCGCTCTCCAGTGACTCTGCAGCAACTTGGCCGCCATTCACCTGAGTCAATCCTGACCCCATCAGAGAACAATTCCATACTCAGAGATTTCCTCTCCCCTCTACCCCATTCAGAGAGTCTTTTTGGGGTTGTTTCTTCTTTTCTTCCTTTCATTGGCTCATGAGAGGGTCTAGGGACTGCTGTCACCATTTCAGGGGTGGCGGCCACCATCTGTCTCCATGAGAGATTTATTAGTCAGTTCTAACAGGGGACAGTGTGTTTTCATCTGTTCCCTACAAGTCGTCTAGTTTTCTTTGGAGATACTATTTTTTCTTGTGTGTTCTGTGTTCCTCTTGTTTAGATAGATATTAGACATATACATATATATATGTGTGTATATATACATATATGTATAAAATAGAGGAGTGGGTGTTTCTTTTCTTTCTGTATCTGGTGGTCTTATGTTCTTAAGTCTAGATTACACAGCTGTCTCTAAACTGGGACAGAGAGGAACCGTATTGTGATGTACGGTGAACAGAAGTGAAACAGAATTCTTTTTTCTATTTCGTGTGTGCATTCCTACTTGGAATTAATCTGTGGACTGGATAGGGCTGTTTGATGATGCACATTGTCCTCCAGGACATAGATTGGGGTTTCTAGTGGTGAGTAGTGTTGAACCTGAGCTCTTGAAAAAAGACAGGGCTTAAGACATAGCATCTTAAGGCATCAGGGATGGGTGTAATCCATCCCATTTGGAGAATTGGTGGATTCACTAGATCTATTAACTTCAGCAGAAGTGGGACAGCCTTTTTTTTTTTTTTTTTTCATCTTGTGCATGCAATCCAGCTTGGAAGAGGCTGCTCAGGGAAGTCAGCAGGCTTAAGATGAGTACCCCTGCAGGTTTGTAAAAGATCGGATGCTGTGATGCTTAGGCACATGCTTTAGTACTGGACTTGGCAGGTTTATGGTTCAACTCAATGATCTTAAAGATCTTTTCTAACCTAAGCAATGCTTCAGTTCTTTGTGCACTGCGTATAATGCCAAAACTCTTGAGAAAGCATCTCCCTAATCAGGACCTAAATCTCCCAACAGAGCATTTCTCTGCCTTTCCTTCTGCTCTTATACAGAAGTAGTAAAAAAAATGTGTGTATGCTATATCTACCCTTTAGGACTAAGAACCCTTCTATTTATAATATTCATCCAGGACATGGAAAAATTTGGTACAATCCCTCCTCTGTGTCAAATTTTTCTAAGGCAACTCCCTCTCTGCCACCTCTCCAGAAAGCAGCTAATCATTTTTCCATCTGGGAATATTCTTGGGCAAACCACTTGTCTTGGGGTGACTTTGTGATGTATCCCATATCACCATACTGCTAATTCTACACCAGGAAAAACGAATCTTGTGCCTTTCTGTGTCTTTAAACTGGGCCCAAGAGCTGAGACAGCAGTTTGAGGAGGAAATTTCCAGCAAGCCCCCTGGAATACCCAAATTGCCCCCTGGAATACCCAGGTCCCAGCTGCAGAGCCTTTGGGCTCGTTAACACTCCTTCCCACAGCTGCAGGATATAAAGCTTGAAAAAGGGCTCCTCTGGCAGGTGTGCTCTAGAGAGGATGAAGAGTGGAGCTTCTGTGTTTTCCTGAGACTTTGGTTTCTCTTCTTTGTTTCTGGACTTGTTTGGGACATTAGAACACCGAAACTTCACTGGGAGACCCTTTCACTGGCCTGGCCTGGGGGGGCCCCCCACATTTTCTCCTCCGTGGCAAAGGAAGAAGGAAATCATATCAACAAAAGGACTCTGAATCTTCCGGGTTCTCTCTTCCCACCATGGGGGAGGGGGAGCTGTGGCCTCCTTTTTATCAGAGAATAGTTATCTCTCTGAACGTATTTGTCCCAAACCAGGACACCACTCTCATTAAGAAGACTGTTGGAAGCTAGTCCTTGAGCTAGAAGGCTCCAAAACTACATTAAGGCTTTCCCTTCATGCAATTTGAAGAGTCTCAGATAGAGAAGACATTGTAAAGTGTGGGAAATCTTTCTGAGTGCTTTTTATATGCTGTATAATAAAAGGGGATAACAATGATATAACCAGCTGTTTCTTCTGCTCCTCATTTTATCACAGATATTCTTAGTTGGCCTGTTTTTAGCCTCCTTGGCTTGGAAATCAGAAGAAAAAGGCAGAGGGAGAAAAAACTGTGTAATGATTCCTCAATGGACTTCATATATCAGACAAGCTCTCGGCTAACAGAGAAAATCTGTGTAGAAGTTAGTGAGTATGCTTCCCCCAAAAGATTTTGGGAAAACACAGGCAGTTACCAGCTTTAGGCACCTAGTACATCAGGCAATTACTAAGCAGATTTATCAAGCTAACTTTTGAGCACAGTCATTTCAAACAGTCATATTTAATTGTTTTGAAGATCCAGTGCTAAAACACAGTATCCTTCAGTTTCGTGTCTGCCAATAGTACCATTGTATAAGAGAAGGAACTGAAGACAGTCAAGGCTTGTACAAAAGATTTTAATCTCCTACAATATCAAATCTCCAATCAGTCTAATAATCTGGAGTTAGGAAGGGCTCTTATTTGTATCTATTTAATGCAGAGCAAAAGCTGAACTACTGAAAAGCAACTACTGCATCTACCCAAGCAGCTGAGAACACGAGATTAGACAATATAGAGAGACTGGCAACTTTATTAGAGATACATATATGTTTAAATGAAGGAAATTAGAGAAAACACAAAAAATACCCCCAAATCAAAATAACCAAAACAAGAAGTACACAGGCAAGAACTATTCCACCTCCCTTCATGTTCCTGGATGCAGTGATGCTGTAACGCTGCACGGGACACTTGCACACGGTTTGGGAGGCACGGACTGTAGTTACGGGGTGCCCGTGCGCCTTTGGGAGATAAAGGAGCGGCCAAAAAAGAACCAAGGTGGCGGCCACTGCAGGGATGAAAAAGCCTCTGGGGCTCCCTGAGGACCACAAACACCGCTCACCACCTCCACCAGAGGGAGAAACCAGCGTGTGCCAACACAGGGGGGTGGAGTCGGTCACACAGGGTACAGAGTGTGGTGTGAGGACCACGGCAACGAACCAGAAATGCAGTCGGGAGGTCCCTTCAGGAGCAGCAATGGGCAGTGGTCTCGGAGGGTTGCGGTAATGAGCAGACAGAAATGGAGACACTTGGTGCCGTTTGTCCCAGGGACGGCTGGAAGTGGCTGTGTGACTGCGTGTCCTGTGGATGGCCGAGAGCAAACATTTGTGTTTCGTCTCAGGGAAATGGTGGAGAAAACAGCCACGTTCTGGAAGCTGAGACAAAGAGACCTGCCTGGATCTCTTCTCCTTCCCGAGCAAGTGCCTGCCTCCCATGGACAGGGCCAGTTCTGTTTCTGGTTCTCCAAGGTCCCACGCAGCCAGAAAAGTCACAAGAATCTTTTGCGTGCCTGCCTGTGCCACCTCCTTCATCACCTAGTCACATCCCAGCGCCGGTGCCACTCGGCTAGCCACCTCCCAGGGCTCCTAGTGGTGACGAGCCGCAACCAGGGGTCTATGGCAGATTCAGCAGTTAACAGTTCACAGCGCCCGCGAGTCAAGTAGGCAAGGAGTCAAGCAGGCTCTGTGAACCCGCATGCCGCCTGCCTCCTCCTCTTCTTCCCCTAGCCGGACACCACTTGGTGCCACCACCGCTTCTGCTGCCGCCTGAGCTCCGACTCAGCCCAGCAGTGCCTCCCCCTGTATCATTCCCGGGGTGGGGGAGAGGCTGCAGCAGGCGCCTGCTGGGGAGGATTTGCTGCATCCCACAGCACCAATCCACCCACAACATGGCAGTGGCTCCCACCCCCTGAGTTGCAGCAATCATGGGAAAAGATTTTCGAGAGATGCCCAGCCCACAACCAACAAAGAGGTGAAAATCAGTATTTTACTATCTAAATAAAATGAAACTTGCAAAAATAAACTCATTACAGTTGCCTTTGCGTAGGAAAAAAAGTCATCAGTGCTTGTGCATTCTGAACAGTGTATCAAAAATGCAAATGCAAGGAGAAACAGGTATTTGGAAGACCAAAGTCTCATCTTGTTTAAGCCCAAACTACTGTTGCTCCGCTGAAGCTTCAAAGTTAGTTAAACGCAGCATTTACAGAACTAGCTAAATAACTAGCAGGAAAATTTAGCACAACGAATGAAATCAGCTTGACCGGCAGTGCAGTGGGATCAGTGATGTTGGCTCTTTGTTCCAAATAGATAATCACCTAAAATCAGATGAGTAAGAACTGCCTCAGATTTTTCTTAACAGGACGTATCAACCTTACTTTTCTTATGGCTTTCTAGGTAAAAAATAATTTCAGTTCTGTCATGGGTTAGATTTATTTTTGGAAACTTTTCCATCACCACTATAATGCTATGTCAAGTCTGAGGAAGAGAAAAGGTAACCCAACTAAGCAAGGATAGAATTCTTCAACCAGGGTGTGGGTGGAGGGCTCCTTTGTCTTTCGAAGTGGGAGATAATGACCTTTGATAGCAGGCCGTCCAGGCCCTGACGGCTGTGCAGGGGACCGGGTGCCTGCCTTTTCCCCCCTTTTCCGCTGCCCCCTTGGGATAATACAAGGACTCTGTGAGAGACCAGCCAGACTCACTGTTTTTTTGGCAGCAATCCTGGGAAGAGAGTCTGGTGTTGCCTCTCTGGTGCTGTTTCTTCCCATCTACTGCCCCAGGACCAGATTCGCCACTTGCTGCTGCCTTTGCCTCACCGGTCCAGCTTCGGTGACCAGGGAGATCCTGCAACAGTCCCGAGAGAGAAGTTCTGACTGCACCAGTGCCTGCTTGGAGCCAGGCAGTCTGCTTTTTTTTCCCATGTTCCTCTGTTTCCGTATCAGACAAGTAACTTGCACATCTCAGCAGCAAAACTGGGAGAAACTGATATGGAGCTTGTATAAATTCGTTAGAAAAAATTCGTATAGTTAAAGTGATGTATAAAGGATGTACAAGCCTTGTTAAAAATCATGTAGTTAAGTAAATAATTTTGTTACTAATTAACCCCACTTTGTGCACCTCGACTCTGGTATAAGCTGAAGCAAATGTATATTTCCTGATAAGAACAGAATGGTAAACTCAATCAGCCAAATCAGCTCTTCAGCAAGTCCAGAGTTCGGAACAACAAACCACGGTTTTAACATGCCTGCACAAAAAGAAAGGTCACCAAATGGTCACCAATGGAATTCATTAAAAAGACCCTAACTCACATTAAAAAGACCACCTCTCACAGTATTAGGAAACACAGAGCAAGCGAAGAAGTGATAAGAGCTAATTATAATATGAAGTGAGGGAAGGCGGGGACAGGATATGAATATGTATAGGCGAATTGAGAAGTCTAATGAATATGTGTATCTCCGACTGATGTAAGGAAGCCTCACGGATCTGCTGGTACACATGGCTTTGGAGAAATGATTCCCCATGAGTCTCAGCTGGAATAAACATACCTCTCTTACAATTCTCAATTATGAGAGTCATTCCACGAGTCAAAACCTTCATTCCATATGTGGCGAGCCTGAAGGACCTCCCTGTTTTTCCCCACAGCTGTGATCATACTGAGGAAAAATACATGGAAGGGGTAAAAGGGTTGGGGGTCTGTCAGGGTGAATTTTACTTTTTTTTTGTTACCTTTCTGTTACTGTTTGTTCCTTTTAAATGTAAATATATATATATATATATATATGTGAATAATTGTTGCTTAATTTTTCTACATTTTTTGACTGAAACACTTTGATTCTAAAGGTATAATAAAGTAGAGAAGGAGTTTTCCTTTCCACTCCANATTATGTAATCCCTCCAACTCCTCCCCTTCTTTTGTACCTTTCCCTAAACCACTCCTATCCCTCCACCATATATGTACCCCAAATCTGCCCCTTCTTCTAGAACCTTCCCTATCAATCATCCCTACTCGATATCCCATAGGCTTGAGTAGTAGGCCTGTGGTCTCTACTTCTGTCTGTCAACCCTCAACCCCACCTCTCCCTCAACCCCATTGGCCCTTACCCTCTCTCCGCCCCTCAATCCTACCCACTATAAAACCCCATGCCCTCAGCCAGTCGGGACTCATTCCCTGTTGGTTGCCTTGGGGTTTGGACCCCCAGTAAACTGTTCCTCTGTTTTTGCCCCTACGTGAGTGAGTTGCTTTCTACCCTTTTACCCTCCGACTGCTACAGCGCCCATACCATCCTGGACAAGGACTCCCAGGCAAGGTCAGACCAACTAGTCCACAAGCACAGTCCCTGCACAGGACGCGTGGCTAGGGGGTACCGCTTGTCTAGGGAGGCCTTAGTCGCCTGGTGGCTGGTGTTCCTTGGGAAGGACCCTTGTGCCATTGGGTGACCCACACCTGTTCGGTGCCCTTGGCGTGGCAGCGCAAGCTAGCCAGGGCTGAAGAAAGGTGTCGGGATCACTGCCACCCAGGCCAGTGCCGCAGCAGGTTCCCATCTTCCCTGGAAGGTATTGTTCTAACCTAGGACAAGTGCTCTTCTCATATAGACTAGCAGTGCGTGAGCCATGGAGGCTGTAATGATTCATCAGAATTTATGTAGTACCTACATACAAGTTTTCATCTCCTTTCAATAAGGCAGACTGTCTTAACAGCCCTGAACTGCCATGTGAAAGCTCTTGAGTATCAAGGCAGAACATTTCTCCAGCTGCCAGCTCTAGAGCCCCAGTAATCAGGGCTGAAAGAAAAGGAGTTATAATTTCCTTTTACTCCAGTCATAGAAGCACACTGCAGGCATATACTTCTGTTACTGCCATTATTGATGGCCATATTTCTAAATCTAACATCAGATTCCTAAAGCCTACTTGTGCCCACAAGTCACTGTAATTCATAGCTGATGATTAACTGGAATTGTGATCAATGAAAATCCCTTTCACTCCTCCTTTCAGTCAGCATTTTCAAGCGATTTCCTGAACCAAATCTTGGAAATGAAAGAACTAGGGCATTTAACTGTTGACACCTGCCAGTCCACTGTTGCCACATGGACACAGGTGGTACATGAAGACAAACAGCAGCTCATGAGGCTAATGTGGGTGTGCAGGGTGAACTCTGCTATCCAGGCGCCCCCTTTCCTCCTGGCAAAATTAGGTGACATGGGAGATGAGGTACAGGAAGTGTCTGACATGGAAGGCAGCATTTAAGTGAAATTGCAGCTTTAGCACAGAACTGTAAAACACTGCAATAATATCACAGAGAGTCACAAAATATTCTTTGTTGGAAGGTGCACACAAGGATCATGTAGTCCAACTCTTAAGTGAATGGCTTACAGAGGGATTGAACCTACAACCTTGGTGTTATTAGCACCAGCATGTTTAGGTACAAGATCTGTAACTACCCACTTAGTGTGCATCCAAGCTGTCCAGCTCCCAGCAAGAAAATGTTAGGTCATCCCAGCTTAATGGCAGCAGTACGTGGCACAACTTGATGCTAAGATGCTACAGAGTCCCAGAAGAGTTTGTTACAGTAACCCAGGACAGTTGGCCTCCCCCACAGGAATATGTAGAGTCCTGAGCACATCTTGTCTCCTTACAGTAACCTGGGGAAGCTCACTTCCACCTACCTGCCACTTGCATGTACACCTGCATGGGTGCCAACGTGATGGCCAGCTGCAGATCTCAGAATCCAGAGCACAGCCCCTGCATTACATCAGCAAGTTCACTGATGAGCAGAACAGAACCTTGATGGCATGAGGTTTGTTACTCAGCACAAGTTTCATTACCCACCCCTGCAGTGCTTTCCCTTGAGCCTCACTCCCAAGCAGGGCTCCACTCTGCTGGGTCTCCATTTGATTATCATCAGTGTCCCAGGGCTCCCATTGGGGTAATGCTATGCTTTCCAAACAGCCAAAGTTTTCACTTGCAGAGTGCTCTGCCTCATCCCTGAGGAATCTGCAGGGGCCTTTTGTTTGTAACAGCTACAATTAAGCAAGCTGAGGGGCTTCAACAGGTGAGGCTCTGGGGAGTTCACAGGTTATTTGCTGTAAGCTGTATGGTCACTGCTGTCCTTCATGGTGGCATAATATAAACCACCTTTCCTTTTCAATGGGGTTTTACTTTTTTCCAAGTGAAAAAAGAGCAGTTGCCAAACCAAAGGCCAATAGGTAGAACTGGAGGGCTGTAACAGAAGGGCTACACTCCTGCTAAGAGGGGTGCTTTAAGAAGATTGTAGCTAGTAGGTAAGCCCTGACACTAGACCTTTTAGCTGTGATTACAGACCCATTGCTTCCATTACGTATCTTTGGGTCACAGGTGATCTTTACAGATCATTTCCTACCATACTGTTGCTGCAGGTGCATTCAGTTGTTCCAATGCTGCTACCATGAACCACCACACACCCCACCACAGGACCTCCATAAGCAGATTGCTGATAACCTTTCTTGGCACAGATTCACTTGGTCTTTGATTCACAGAAGAAGCAGAGTTTTGTTGGGTGCTTCATAGTCCACTAACAGTGTTGTAACAGTGTCCATCTGCACTAGTACCTGGTACATGGTTGCTCATTTGAGTTTTTTGAGCTTTGTGCCTTTTTCTGTACAGATGGTGGATTATGAACACCAGCTGAAAGGTTCATACTGCTCTCAGATCTTCTCATTTTCGTGTTAGAAAAACATTCTCCAGAGCACTCAACTCAGACCTTCTGCTCTATCCCTAAAAACATTGACACATCCACATATTTCTGTGGGCTTCTTACCTGCATCCATTCAACATGCATCTTCCACCAAAAAACAAAAAGTTATATAGCTTGATAAAAGTTTTCTTGCAGCTTGAAAATATTCACTTTATTTTTGTAAAAAAAGCACTGGAATGTAGCCAAATAGCTAAAAGACAAGAAAGAGCAATGTTCTACAAGTAGATAAAAATTCTAGAGTAAGCTTTGCATTGTTATAATTTTTAAGGTCATTTTGGACCATTTTTTTTCGTCAATACAGTAATTAATTTTTATGAAGCTCACCTCTTTTAGCAAACATGGATTTCTTGGGCAGACACTGGTCTTTTCAGAATCACTCTCTGCTTGAACAATCTGTCAAATATCTGCAAAACGCTTGCTTAGTTTTTGGGTAGTTACAAGAAGCCATTCTCTCTGAACAGATAATAAAAGAACAAGACATTTTCAGTTCTTTGACAAACTGGAGTATATCCAAATCCTTCTTTGGGAAATTGACTTTTGCATATATGAATTTGAAGTATGTTCCGTAAAAGATTCTGCAACTAGCAATTGAAACTGCTGCTTCAAATAAGGCCTCAAGAAAAATCCATTCCTTAAAAAACACTCGGACTTTTAGGTGACAGAATGAAGGCAGTCTTCTTCCTATTCAGGTCTAGGAAATCAGAATTTAATATTTCTACTTTTATATAAATAAACTACAACTTGTGATCAGACATTTTAAGGTGTTTAGCACCTAATTCTTCATGCATAGTTTCATATGTAAATACCCAAGGACTTGAGCTTTTCTCCCTCAGCCAAATATTGTTTTTGCAATTGAGTTATTGAGGTTAATCAAAAGACTCACAGACTCACCCACAGTAAGGTTGTTAGAGGTATCTATTGAGGTTCTTCAGCCGTCTTTTCAGTTCACTGTGGGATCGACACAATAAACCTGTATTAATATAAGCAGTTCAATGGTTCCCACACAGCTTTCAGGACTTTCAAAACTGTAAATGGAAAAACAAATAAAAGACTTTCTTTCTTTGTATTATGGGAACACTAGTTACCAACTATAGTTTCTCTATTCTCTAAATTAAAAAGAATTATTGAAGTTGCAAAGCCCTACAGAGGTCGTCTATGTGTTCCCTTTTTGCACAAAGTGGTAGATTTGTTCAAATACTGTTCCCTCCTCACCCCAACATATGCATAGCATTGATTTAGACTAATGAGCAGCTGTGTTCTTTTCTCGTCAGTTCCTGCACATCTTTCTCAGTCTGCTCTGGAAGATCAACTTGTAATTTCTTTATGACTTTCTTTGTGATAGTAATTTTAAGTTATCAAGTGGTTTTGAATGTTTATGAATTAATTTTCTTCCACGACAACTTTGACATGAGTAAGTGTTGATAATCTCAGTTTACCAAATTTTCTACTGAATGTTATCCATTTTCATATTCTTGGTGGGTTTTTCTATATCTGTAAACATATCTTGCTTTTACAAATGGCCTCAATTCAGATATCTGGAAAACAAGGCAGACTTGGTGACCGTGAAAAGTTAAATTGCAATGACTTAACCAAAACCATCATGACTTTGTGGCAGAAACAAGAACAGATCTCAGTCCTTCAGGTATTTCTCTATCAGATTTTCTTTCCTTCTTCTGGAATCTCCTGTGTCAATCAAGACCACTGACTGGTAGCTTTCCAGGGGAGGTATTTTGTGACAGATAATGTCCCCCAAGGAAAATGAAATACTATTTGGATGTAGAAAAACTGCAGAAGTAAAAACAATCCTTCTTCAATAGCCCACCCAAACCCAGACCATTTTTATCCCTGTCTGTCCATGCTGCCATCTGCTTCCTCTATAGCCTCCTCCATTTTCTTGTGAGCCAGGCAGGGGAAGGGAGATTTCACCTAGTGGCACCAGGGCTGGAAGGGCCTTGTCACCATCAGTTGATGCATCAGACTCCAGAAAGAAATGAAATCTGACTACTGCAGGCAAATGCCTTCTTTGCTGTACACCTTTTTTTAATTCCCAAAGCAATTCCATCCTGTACAGTCTGAGGCAAAATCCTATGGATAAGATGATATATAATCATATAATTAAATCTGCTGAACACACAAACCTCAGGGGTCTAACTGAGGCTAGACCCCTATATAGACACGTTGAAATGTAGCCTTTTTCAACTTATGAATGTTCAATTTTGAAAAATGAATATTAGTAGTTTGAGACATCTATATGATTTGCCTTTTTTTTTTTTTAAGGAAAGAAACAACCCACCCACGCATCCCAGACAGATATTCCTCATGTGGAATTATATGGAATGATGGCAGAGATGGAGCTTGCAGTACTGCAGCTTCATGCTTGAATTAATGGAGCAACTGGTAGAACCTGGTGTCACTTACAGGGTCAGAGGTCAGAACAGGGAGCCAGGCATTCTCCTTTCACCAATAACAATAGACAATCTACCAGCTCCCCACCACCAGTTCCCCCACAGCTGCCCATGCCCAGGTCCCAGCCTCACCTCTCTCCTCCACTGCTTACCATTCATCCTTGTCTGTATGTCCTGCCTCTCAGACATCAAAGGAGGCCAGGAAGCTGAAAAATGGTTCTATGAACAACAGCCCTGTTTCTGAGTCTCAAGCAGTTTACATTAATTGCAAGAAATTGCTAGAATTACTAGATTGTAAAGGCTGTATGTGTTGCCAAAAATCTCAAAGGGCATATGCCTGAAAGGACTCATCCTTACCTTTGCCTTCACATCAGTTACATATAGTTTCTCTTCAGTGCTGCTAATCCTGGTTTACCCTCAGATAAAAAGAGACATGAATTAGGCCAGTGTTTTAATTTGTGTGATACACAGACTCTAAAATAAGATAGACAATTCAAAGTTTACTTTTTGAACAATTGAAATGAGTTTTAAAGACTTCCACTAGCTTCTGAGTGCCCCTTACTCCTGCACTGTTGTGAAAGACCATATATAAAAGCCAACACAATACTCAGAGGAAAAATCGGAGGCAAATTAGTCTAGATGTTTCATCTAACACAGAAATGTTAACAAAGAAGTACAGCTGGTGCTGCAACTGAAAGAATCTTGTCTTTTATCTGCAGCAATATGGGAAACTATGTCAGAAAGAAAATATGACTTTCACTCACGATCTGGTCTTAAAATTATAGCCCATACTGAAAACATCTGATCTTATCCATCAGCAGAACTGGAGGTTGCATTGTCCTCTGGTTACTGTTGTACAAAATTGTAAACTTCAGTAAGAAACACCAAACTTGCTGCTGAAGCCATAATCTAGTAAATTCTAAAATACAAAACACCACATGGACAATAACCTGCTTGTCTGAGTCATGTGTGTCTCACTGCCTTCACAGACTCTCAATAGTGAACAACAATCAGAGGAAAGGAACATATGTTGTGGATACGACTGCACAAACATGACTTCCATCCTCTTCTCTAGATATTGCACTTGGTTTCAGTTTCATGCCTGTGCCTGTTCTTCATTTCTTCAGTCAGTCGTGACGGCAGCTTCACCCTCACAGTCTGCTTTCCATGCCTGGAAGGACTTCCAAGAATTTTCATCAATCTACCAGAAGTCTTAAAGTTATGTGCAAGGCTCAATGCCTACAGAAAGCTCATCTAGTTAAGTTGTTGATGGAGTGTTACGGTGCTGTCAAATTACTTCCTTCTACTTATTTCTCTGTTTCTTACACTCTTATTGCATCTGTTTGTGAAGTCCATGTCTGGTTTTTTAGCTGATACCTGCACAGCACCCAGCACAGAGCGGCCTTTCTCCCCAACCTGGGTTTCTCACTGCTGTGCTACCACAAGCACAGAGCAAGAACAACAGTTCTGCTTCTACCGGCTCTGAACAGCAACAGCCTGGGATGCAGCTGCTTCTCTCCCCTAGAGGACCCTGCAAGAAGCACAAGCCCATGTAATGTGTATTACCCACAGTTAGGGTGAATGACCTGGTGTTTTGTTTTGGTCTGCATGTGGTATTTGAAACAGACAGGGATTTCCTTTCACCTGTTTGTCAGGTCTCAGAGGAGTTTAAGCACAAGCTGTCCAGTTCAAGTGGTACTGGAGAAACCCAGGAGTTTAAAAAACAGTCTTTGGGCAGCAACACAAAGAAAGAATATCCAAATGTATCAAAATTAGGCATAAATCCATTAAGCATCCTATTCTCTTTCAAGCCCATTTTGTCACCTGCTCAATTTACATACTATATCTGGTTCATAAAAGAGCTTTGTCTATTGTAAAGCATGACTGTTATAGAGGTTTTAATAATTCTTTTTTTTTGTTCTTTAAAAAAGAAATACAAAATTAGTTCAATTTTCAGGGAAAATCATCCTTTTATCTGGAACTGCAAGTTATTTTGAAGTTGTTGGACTATAATACACAGCAGGAGCAAGAAGGCAAATGGCCTAAGTTGTTCTTCTGCCTTCTATTCACAACTTCTGTGAGGTTACGATAAGAATGTTCTTGAAAAATGTCTTCTACAGGATTCTGTCGCTGTAAAGGCATGATACATACCTAGTAGCCAGACTTGTAAACTATTACCACTCTAACTTTAGCTTGACCAAACAAATCCTAAAAAAATTCAAATCTTCAGTGTGATCTGTAGCCAAAGAACATTTGTTTGGAGGAAAAAAAAAACCAATTCCAGATAATTGGAATAGGATTTTTTTACAAACATGGCATTCCTAAGCAGATTATAATCATAGATTACAATCATCATCATTATAATCATAGCTTATAATCATCCATAGTCAAACGTCTTTAGTTCAAAATTTGCTTGAAGATACAGATACAGGGTGCACTTGTAAAAATTCATTAGCTGACTAACTCATGGCCAAAGATTTCAAAACTAGGCATCTACACTCACATTCAGACATTTGAGGGAATTCCCTGATTTCCAATACCTGCTGCACCACAAGCAATTCCTACCTGTTCTTTTGTAGCTTCTCAGAATGAAGTACTCATCGCAAGAAAATTCTGCCTTGACAGACTTTTAAAGTCTGGTTTCACAAACTGTATGTTTCACAGACTATATAGTCACAGAATATACATTATATATTCAACAAATCTTGCAGAGATTAAAATCATCCCTATACTTATATCCAAGAGTTTAAAAAAATATAAAAATAAATGTGACATCCTGTAACACTTCTTAACCTTCTGACGTAAGTTTGCATCATGAGTTTCCAATGACAGATCACAAAATAACTTTGTCTGTTTTCTGGAAAAGAGGGAGAAGTCTTCAGCCAGACCCATATGCTGTCATTAAGGCTAAAGACTTTATGTTAAAGGTAAGGCCTAGTGATGACTGTAGGGAATGGATGCAGTTCTGATTAAGCAATAGAAATGAGGATTAGTGGGCCATTCTGACAAGCTAATTATATTAGAAACATGTATAAAATTGTCAACTATAGGCTCTCAAAAAACACATAGAGAGAAAGATAAAGCTCTTCTATATCCATATATAAAATATGTGTGCACATATACTTGTATTTGCACATACATATTTAACATGTGCATATACATATATATTTAACATTTTAATTACGTTTTTTGGTTCTAGTACATACATTCCCTATAGCAGAAATGAAATGTCTTACTGTCAGACCTTAGGGTCCTTGTCTATTTGGTTTCTTCAAGCAAAACTCGAGGTGGAGAGGAAAGAGCTGTGGACAGCTACCAGTGGCTCACTTGCCCCTACAGCAGACAAGGATTAAACATATAAAAAGCCAGGAAAAAGGATTGAGAACACTATTTTTGACAGAAGCACTCGACCTCCATCAGGAGGGAGCCAGGAGACGACAGAGTAGAGCTTTGCAGGGGGAGGAAGGACAAAGTATTCTTATCTTTAAATGGCACCGCAGGAGACTGCACTGTGTACTCCCCCAAGATTCCCAGCATCTCAATTCACCCTGACTGGTGCCTTGGGGTTTTTCCTTATATTTCTAGAATTCTAGTTTGGCTGTATAGTTTCACTTAGAAGGGTTTCTACTAGGATTTTCCTAGCTATGTTTACATTCCTTATGAAGATAACAAGAATAGCAAGATGAAACAGAAGGCCCAGAAATCTTGGAGAAGCTCCCCGTGGTGGGGGGGGGCAAATCCAAGGGAGGGCATAGAGGTTAAAATAATTCTGGTTGGGTGTGTTGGGAGACACAGGAGTTAGACAAACTCTGACTAGATATTTTAGGAGGCGTACTGATTTGAAAGTTATAAATGTAGGATGATAAAGCTGTTTTTTTCTCTCATTTGGACCTGGAAAAACTCCCATTAAAGAGCTGCATCTTTTCTTTCCCTCTATTAATTTGTTCAGCGGTCTTTTTTTCCCTGATTTTAGGCATCATGACCACAATGCCTCATACTGATGGCATATAGCTGCTTCCTCCTCAAGTGCAGGTGGTACACGCACTTCTAGAAAAGAATGACAACTTTTTCATCCATAACATCTGTGGATCTATGGATAGAAACAGGGGGCAAGCAATGATCATCTACCCTTTTCTGCAACTCTCACTGTTGTCTGGTTAATTTTTATTGATGCTTTAATATGTGGAAGGCAACGTTGCCCTTACCCTCCCTCACGAATGTAAAGAACATCAGTTGTCATCACAATAGAGATTACTGACTCCCAGTTACTGTCTGCCCTGTGAGCTCTACCTCCAACACAGCAGACAGCAACACAACCACTGAAGAGGTGGTTGGCCCACGCAGCTGGAGGCCCTGTCATTGGAGAAAATAACAGCTTGTTGTGAACCAACAACTGAGCTGATAAGTCCCTCTGCCTTCAACAGACTTAGTTCATTTTAGGCACCAGGGCTATTCTGTTTTTTTGTCAACTGAATAGTGCACAGTCCCAAAACAACTGAAAATGCAGAAAAAAAATTTACGTGCAACTTCTAGACTGGAAGGGAACTTGACAAGATTGACAGAAATGGTTGCAACACTTCTTGTTATTACCTGATAAAGTGATACTGAAAGAAAATAAATCATAACGAGATCTTCTACACTACTGAATGCAGCAAGCCCAGGGCTATTGGAGTCCTACAATCTACTTCCATGGGTGCACAAATAAAATTGAAACTGCTGGAAAGTATTATTCAAAAAAATTGAGATTTCTGCTGCCCTTTCAAAAGAACTCACTTTGAGAAGAAACATTTTCCTAGTAAAATCCATGGGCTGCAACACCCTAATGAATAAAGCTAAGTCCTCTGAATTTAAATAGCTATCAAATGGAGTAATTAGAGATTAAATTAGTTTGTGGTGTAATCAGTAGTCAGGACAAAGCAAAATTATTATGACAAATAGTCTTGTCTTTCTGAAGGAGATCTCTTTGCAGGGTTTGTGGAAATTGGGATTCTAGGGGGAGGCATTAGTGAATGTTGGAAAACTGAGCCCAGGTAGTTATATGTGCCTGGACATGAAGTCAAAGAGGAGGACATGAAGTCAAAGCAGAGTCACAATGGAATGTGCCAACTCCTGCTGCAGATATGAAAACACCCTTTCTGTTAAAAAGGAGCAAACAAACAAACACCAAAAAAAAGCCCTGCAAATGGCAAGAATACCATGAACATAACAAAGCAATTGTTTTGCAAAGGCATAACCCAGTTTTTACAAACTACAACGAACACAAAATAAATAAATATATAAATACATATATACATATCAAAAGTTATAGATATATATTATATACACATACATACATATTTATATATATGTGTGTGTGTGTGTGTAGCTACTGGGCAAGTAATGAAATAAAAAATGTCATTCCTAAGGATAAAAAAAAAGAGACTTCTGCATCAAAATAAAAGCCAAACATTCTGGAGAGCAGTGGCTCCAAATACAATACTACTACAAATCTGTCGTGGAGTGACTTTATGATGTATCCCATATCACCTACTCTATGTCAGAAAAATGAATCTTGTGCCTTTCTGTGCCTTTAAACTGAGCTCAAGAGGGGAGAGAAAGGAGGAAAAAACCAGCCAAAGGAACTTTTTCAAAGCATGTCTGTGTTCCAAGGTCACTACTTCGCTCTATTGTTCTTCTGCTGCGAGGAGTGCAGCTGCTGCAGGGTGGGGGAGGAAGCACCCTTCTTGCTTTTCCAGCCAGCTCTGGGCTCTGTTTCTTCAGAGAGAGATGGAGAGTTAAACTCTTCGGTTTTCCTGGGACTTTGGTTTCTTTTTCCTTACTTCTGGACTTGTTTGGAACACCAGAGCATCGGGACCTGACCGGGAGGCCTTCCGCTGGCCTGGATGGGGGGCCCCCCACGCTGACCCAGCAGAGGGACCACACCCACCAAAAGACTCTAAAATCTTCCAGGTTTTCTCTCCACAGCAAGAGATTTATTATTTGGCATTATTATTCTTTTCCTGTGTGTTCGTTAAATAAATAGTTTTGTATCTTCTTCACTTTCCTCCAAGGAACCTGGTTGGGGGAGGGGTGACTGCAACCTGCTTTCTATCAGATGATAATGTTTTCTTCCTCTTTCTGAATTTGTCTCAAACCAGGACAAAGTCACAATCCAGAGAACTATGCATCATGTAATTTTAGAACAGAAATCCCAGCTTGTTTCAAAAAGTGGTGTAAAAAGCTGGAAACCCCCCCTAAATTCTAAGTCTTTGTGTAAATTCTGCACTTCCATTACACACAATTTCCTGCTCTGCAATGCATGAAAAATCATGTGTAAGAAGCCAGGCAACTAAGATTAACTAGCAATTCTGGAAAGACAGTGTCTTGGGGTGACTTTATGATTATCCCATATTTGTCTCCTCTATGCCAGGAGGAAAAAAAATGAATCTTGTGCTTTGAGAATAGAGCCCCAAGAGCANACCAGGACAGACAGTTATGTCTTAAACCCTAACTTTTGTCCAGGGATTAAGTTCAAGACTACCTAGAGCAAGAAACCCAAGTCTCTGTCCTGAGGGCTGATGTGCCTCATAAAAGAGCCTTATCCAGCCTACTGATTCATTCCAGCCCTCAGTCCCACTTCTGTTGACCATACATCCAGTTCCTCTCTGCCCCACACCCTGTGGTCTATGAGCTCAGCCAGATCACTGTCGCAAGCCAGTAGAATAACATTCCAGAAAAGACCCCTTTTCTGACAGATCAACTCCCTGATCCAAATCAGCTGCACAGATGCTTGACCAGGACTTGGAGCAGGTTCAGAGGAGGGAGATCAAAGCTCTTGTTTTCTCAGAATGTCCAGGATGTTGCTCGGGTTCGGGGGAACATGGGTACAAAAAGGCCAAGCAACTGACTGGAGCACTGTTCTTCTGAATCATAGAATCAGGGAGTCATTTTGGTTGGAAATAACCTTTAAGATCANGAATAGAGCCCCAAGAGCAGAGAGAAAAAAAACTGGCTAGAGAAATCTTTTCAAAACAATTCTACTGTCTCAAGGTCAATTTTGCTATGCTGCTGTGCAGTTTTGGTTTTGTTTTTTTTTTTTTCTGGTGGCCTGGCTGAGAAGGGGGGGGGCTTTCTAGGCTACTAGTTTGTTTTTTTTTCAGTGGGAGTGCTGTTTTTTTTTTCCTCGTAAGGAAGAGACTTGGACTTCTGCATTTTCCTGGACTTTTGATTCCTTCTTCTTCTTTCCTGGACTTGATGGGACATCGNTCAACTCCCTGATCCAAATCAGCTGCACAGATGCTTGACCAGGACTTGGAGCAGGTTCAGAGGAGGGAGATCAAAGCTCTTGTTTTCTCAGAATGTCCAGGATGTTGCTCGGGTTCGGGGGAACATGGGTACAAAAAGGCCAAGCAACTGACTGGAGCACTGTTCTTCTGAATCATAGAATCAGGGAGTCATTTTGGTTGGAAATAACCTTTAAGATCATTGAGTCCAACTGTGAACCTAAATGTGCACCACTAAAACACATCTCTAAGTGCCACAACCAAAATTCTCTTAAATACCTCTAGGAATGGTGGTTTCAGTGCTTCCCTGGGCTGCCTGCTCCAATGCTTAGCAATCCTTTCAGCAGAAAAACTTTTCTTAATACGCAATGTAAACCTCCTTTGGCACAACTTCAGGCCACTTGCTCTTGTGCTGTCTCCTCTTACCTGCAAGAAGAGGCCAGCCCCCTGCTCACTACAACCTCTTTTCAGGTAGCTGTAGAGAGCAACAATATCCCATCAAGCCTCCTTTTCTCCAGGCTAAACACTTCCAGCTCCCTCAGCTGACTTGTGCTCCAGCCCCTTCACCACCTCTGTTGCCCTTCTCTGGACATGCTCCAGCATCTCAATGCTGGTGGTGAGGGGCTCAAAACTGAACACTGGATTTGAGGTGTGGCCTCAGCAGCGACAAGTACAGATGAACAATCACTTCCTTGGTCCTGCTGGCCACACTATTGCAGGTCCAAGATGTCATTGACCTTCTTGGCCACCTCCACCTGGGCATGCTGCTGGCTCACGTCTAGCTGGTTATGGGCCAACATCCCCAAGTCCTTTTCCACTGGGAAGCTTTCTTGCCCCAAGCCTGTAGCACTGCATGGGACTATTGTGACTCTAGAGCAGAATCTGGTACTCGACCTTGTTGAACCTCTTACAATTGGCCTTGGCCCACCAATCCAGCCTGCTGAGATCCCAGTGTTAGAGCCTTCCTGCTCTCCAACAGATCAACACTCCCACCTAAACTGGTGTCACTGCAAACTGACTGAAGGTGTACTCCAATCCCCTCATGCAGATCACACATAGAGAGATGTTAAACAGGGCCGGCCCCAGTACTGAGCCCTGAGGAACACCACTGGTGACCAGCTGGCTGGAATTCCATTCACCACCACTCTCTGAGCCTGGCCATCCAGTAAGTTTTTAACGCAATCAGCAGTGCACCCCTGCAGGCCATTTTCTGCCAGTGTTCTCCTGGAGAATGCTGTTGGAACAAGATCCAAAGATTTTACTAAAATCCAGGTAGACAACACCCATGACCCATGACCCATCCACGAGACAAGTCACTGTGTCATAAAAAGGAGACCAGGCTGGTCAAGCAGGACCTGTCTTGTGGGCTGGGCCCGATCTCCTGGTTGTTCTGAAAGTGCTGTGTGATGGCACTGAGGATGATCTGCCCCATGACCTTTCCCAATACTGAGGTCAGGCTAACAGATGTTCTTAGAGATGAACATCATATGTGATAACTTCCAGCCATCTGAGACCTCCCCAGTGAGCCAGGACTGCTGTGGAATGATGGAAAGGGGCTTGGTGAACACTTCTGACAGTTCCCACAGTACCTCTTTGTGGATTCTGTCTGGCCCCATGGACTTGGGTGTGTCTAAGTGACGTAGCTCTAACCATTTCCCCTTGGATTATGGGCTTCATTCTGCCCCCTGTCCCTGTCTTCTAGCTCAGGGGGCTGGGTACTCAGAGAGCAACTGATCTTATTCAAGACTGAGGCAAAGAAGGCGTGAAGTGTCTCAGCTTTTTTCTCATCCTTTCTCACTGTGGTTCCCCACCATCCGGGTCTAGTTGGGCTTTGGCCTTTCTAGTTTTCTCCTTGCAGAACCTCATGACATCTTTGTAGTCCTCCTGAGTTGCTCAGAAGGCTACACCCGCTGACTTGCATCCATAAGAAAACAGTGCCAAAAATTCAGAGAATGAGATAGACACAGTTACCCTATCCCCTTGTTCTTCAAGGGTGTTGTCTTCTGATTCACAACCCCCAAGGGCAGTGTTACTCAGCACACCTTTGTGCAAGTTAGATGCCAGGTGCCCAGTGCATGATCGCTGCAGCATTTTCTGTGGCTTCCTGTCTCAACAGATGTCCAAAAGTCCCTTGATGGAAAAAAATTTTATACAGATAACATTTCCCTTTTCAGTCATTCTGTGCCCAGGCCCAGTTTAAAGTTAGGGCAGGCCTTTGCTGGAGGAGGTTCTGTGGCTTAGTTAGGGTATGATTGCGTGAAATTTCTACACCTCACACTGCAGAGTAGCAAATCAAGGTTGTTGGACCTACTTTAATCCAGCACCTCCAAAATTTGAATGTTCTGCAACTGCAGGCTTCCTGCAGGGAGATTCACCACTGAGATGGAAACCTGTGTATCTGCTACACAGACTTCTGTTACAGGAGGTAAATTGACAAAGGACTGGAGGGAGAAATGTCCTGTTTCTACTTTTGATGGCTAATGCAAAAATGATCTACTGTATCCCAGTGCCGCGTATCTAAATAAGTCCTCATCCAGTCTCTGTGTTTAACTATGCTTAGGGAGTTGGATCCCATGCTCCTTTTGCATCCCTTCCAACTCAAGGTATTCTATGATACTGTGAAATCTTCATGGGTTATAGCTGCTAAAATAATAATAAAACCACCTCACTACTTGATTTTAGTGTATGCGTGCAAAAATCATACATGAATAGTATTGTCACTATTTTAGCACGGACAGGTTTTTTCATGTTTCCCTGGTTATGTTTCCCTCCAACCAGGAACCAGCCCAGCAATTTCAGCCCTGAAGACCGCAACATTTAGAAAAATTCTGAACAACTAAAACAAAATAAAGATTTCCTGATGTTTCCCTGTATAAGAAACAGTGTTACCATTCCCATATACAGCTAGATTCCAAACTGAAGATGGCTTCTGCAATACACAGTTATGCTATTTGTGCAGTGCTCTTCACCTTGGAATGAGCAATGCGCAATGCAAATAGTTCAGGCATTCTGCTTGCTCCTCCAAAGTCTCTTGCTGCAGGTCTATCCACTCAAGAGTCCACAGTTTACCTGGAGTGCCAAGAATTCACTTCAGAGGGCTTCCCACTTCAGCCTGCTGGTGTTCATAAGTCTTAAACTGACAGGGTATCTCAGCCGAGGTTCACTGTGGTTCAGACAGCAATCTTAGCATTGCAGTGTCACCCCTGTTATAGCAGCGGCCCTGCTTGTCCCCTGGTGCCCCTGTATCACCTGCTCTCTCCAGAAAGGGTGCCACAAACAGCTGTCCTTGGGCACGCTGGGAAGCTCTGTCGTTTGAGGGGATGTTTTGTTTGTTTGCTTTGTCCTTAAGGACCGCAATTCCCTTATTTCGAGCCAGAGAAAAGTGTTCGTGTGACTGTCTTTCGAAGATGAAACAGTGACATCCAGCGGCCACTTCGCCAACAATGGCACCATGTCACCAAAGCGGGGTCGGGATGTGCAGGGCAGAGCCCGCGGCCCGGCGTGCGCGGGGCAGTGCGGGAGCGGCTCGGGCTGCGGCAGAGCACCCAGCGCGGATCAGCCCCAGCACTGCTGCCGGAGGCGCTGAGCCTCACCNACACTCTATACTGTCATATATATATATACTATCATATGCTATAAGTATATATATAGGTATTTATATATCTACTCTATGATACATATCTACGTAGGATAGAGAGGTTCTGGTTCCTGTGCAGTATTCCAACAGATCATCCAGCTCTGATGTTTTCAGGCACAGTCTGAAAACAGGCACAGGCATCACTTCTGGATGTATCTTTAAACAAGGGGAGTCCCACAGACATAGGGGTGTGGGAACCAGAACGTAGATGGCACCACATTTGCCCAGTTTTCCCTGGATTAAGTGCATTGCTACTTCCTACACTCTCTGATCATCCGGTACAAAGAATGAGTGGATTCTCACACTTATCTTCGAACATAACTTCTATTAAAACGTGTTAGCATTTAAAAGTTATTTCTTCTATTAAAATGTATCGAAACATTTTGGTTCCACCAGAACAGAAAGGAGCAGTTATTAAGTATTTCCCTCTTGGCAGAGGCAAAACAGAGTTCTTGATCCTTTCTTGTACATTAAATCATTATCAGAGCAGTTTAAAAAAAAAAAAAAAAGCATACTCTGCATTATTTTGCATTGCACCTGATCAGAGAGGTTGGAAAACACTTACTTAAATTCCAGTGCTAAGTTTCATCAGAACAGCAACTTGGGTTAGTAGTCTTCGTTTCTTGATTAATATGTTTTTAATGTATATTTATTTTGTGTGACTTCTTCTGAACCTAAAAATTCTTGATCTGCTGTAACATTTCCTCCTGCCAACTCAGTGCTAAAGTTAATAGACCTAGTGGATCCATCCATCCCCCAACAGGATGGCTTACACCCATTCTTTTTGCAGGTGCATGTAAACAGAAGCATGCATTACACAGTTAGTGTAAGGTCAGCTCAATTTATTCCAGGGCTAGGACTGCACTCTGAGACTGTTGAGGTGCTGCAAGGTGAATAGGATCAGCTACTGTTAAGGGAACTTGTTTCCCTGCAAATGTCCTCAGCACTGTATTGTCTGAAACTACCCAGATATTTTAGAAAAGACGGACTAAGTTCCATCTAGATCCTCCTAAGGTAGGCTTAGTTTATCTTCTAGACTTACTAATAATCTAAGTAAGTGCACAAAAGTTAATGTAGTCCCTATCTGTGACTATGCAGAGTGAAGAAACAGGAAGGAATGTCCCTGCATTGCTTTGTACTTCCCACTGCAGCTGCTGTTCCTCTCTGACATACCTGAACTGGGGTGGAGATGCAGGCAGTCTGCTCTGGTTAGAAAACCAAAATGCTTCAGGGAGAAAATGACCTCTGGGAACTGAGAACCAGGACACATTTTCTGAATCTTTCGCCTGTTCTTGCAGCAGGGCAGCTGTTCATCATCCCTCAGGTAAAATTGAAGCAAATAGACAGAATGCTCTTTTAGATATTCACCACAAATCACAAGACAGAACCTCTGAGATGTGAACAATAAGCACAGATTAGCCACTGTTGCTGTAAGTTGTTGATTCTCTGAGGGACATACTAAAATCTCAGCAAAATAGATAGCATGGTAGAAACGGATTAATCACAAACTGACACTATTGACATTTGCTGAGTTTTCCCCCCAAATGTTCATTCACGAAAAAATGTGGGATGGGGCCACAGAGTGTGAGAGTAATGTGAACTTCGCAGTTCATTGGTTATATTTTCTTTAAGTCAATGAACTTTCCCCATTCCCCATTTGCACACACCCCTTGTCTGCTCCCCCCTCCTCCATACATTACAGTAGTTACTGTGGGTCAGCAATTGTGGGTTACAACTAAGATTTGTGACTAATATTTCTAAGAAGTTTTTGAAGAACGTAATTCTTCAATCAGATTTAGGGTTTTTCCTGATATTTTCAGGAATATTTTTTTTTTTGTTAAAGGTGCATTTTTAGTTTCAAGATTTTAACTAGTGAGTAGTGAAATGCTACATGGGTCATTGATTTTTTTTGTTATCTTTCAAATAAAGAAAAAGTTTATGTGCTAACATTTTCTGTAATGTTCTTAGAGCCTTGATATATTATTTTCTCAATCCTGTCACGAAAATTCTCATCTTGCATACTGTGAGCAAAAAACCACTGGAATACTTTTTGAAAAGATAATAGACTCATCTATACATGTGACAGTTCAACCTTTGGCTACATGTTTAATTGAGGAAAAGCGTAGCTAAAAAGTTTGAGTTCTAGAAGGTAGTAGAAGTATATCAGTTGCCAAACGTCTGTACAGCTGTCAAACTTCTTTCTTTGGAACCTTGACTAGCAAAGGCAGTTCCACTCACTGTTCTCTACAACAGTAGCCTTTATCATCTGCAGTGGATTGTCTGTAAGTGTTCATGGACTGCTGTTGTTATTTCACATAAGCGCACTATAGCCCTCTCTCAGATACTGTTTGTCATTATCTGCCTTTTGCCTCCCAAAAGTATAATCCAAATATACAATATTTATGCCTGCAGTTATTTAAAAATGTCAGAATAATGGAATCCTGGGTTTTTGTGTTTCTTGTTGCTTCAGAAATGTAACAGGGTGGAATTCAGGCTTTATATGCAACGACAGTGAGGGCTGGTGTAACCGTAAGCTCTTGCTGTAATCAGTTGCGAGGATAATGCATCAGGGTTGACTGCTGTGGTGTATGTTAAATGGAGTTATTTTCCATCATGCGTTAATGAGATTAAAAGACACTAGACCACTGCCCTAAAGGCTGCAAGATTGCAGCTACGGGAAAGAAAATCAAGGCTAATGATGTTGTTTTTTCCCCAGCACTTACTAAATGGCTGAATCTAGGTGAAGTTTGTTACTGTGAAAAAACCCAGGGAGACCAGAGATACAGTATTACCTGGAAAGAAGCATAAGGACGACTGTCTGGCACAGATGTATTTCTGAATTTTGTTTTTGAAAGCTTCAAAGCTTCCATTCTTCACTGAATGGCAGTCTCTGAGAAAGGATGAAATAAATTCTGATTAAGAAATTTAGCATTTCCTTCTCAGATATCTGAAATAAAGAACACTCCTTTGAACCTTTCCTCTTCTGAAGTGTGACTGATCTGTGCAGAACTATTTTGAGTATCTGATATCCTTCTTATTCAATTGAATGTTTGTTTCCTGTGCTTCTTTTGCATTTAGCCAAAATATGTTACTATCTCAGTGAAGGCTTATTTGTGGAGGAAGAAGATTCTGATGTTGGCACATGTGGTGTCAGTAATGTTTTCTTGGCATTTTTGTGAGGAAGTATCAGAGGTTCTAGCTGCATAAAGAGAGATACAATGATTTCTTTCTTGAGCAAGGTGTGATACCCATTCAGAGCATACCAAAGGTAGTGGATTACTTGGTGCCCTTTGCTTTTAATGAACCTCCTTTAGCTACAAGAGCCATCAATACCACTCATCTCCCATACAGAGGTGCATGCTTCTTCCAGTCTATGTGAATGCAATTTAGATAGGATCTACAATCAATGTTCATGTTCCCCATTTGCTGAAATGATATCTACAAAAAATAGAAACCATTTCCTCTTTTTAAACAAACATACCGAGAAGTACATTTTCGTTCTGATATTGGCAAGAATAAGGGACATCTGAATGAAAATTGACCTCAGAGGTGGAAATAAATTGCAACATTCAAAAATGCCTGTGCACAATGTAGTAAACGCTTTGGTTTTCTTGAAAGCTGTAAAGTTAGAACTAAAGCAGTGAGAGATCTCAGAGAATAGCAGTTGCCATTGCATCAATGCTTTATTGCTTTCAAAGTAAATGACTAAAAAGAAATGCTCCAATAAGAACAGATGTTTTGATCTACATCTCTTTTTTATTGCAAAACAATTGTTACAGAAATTTCAGAAAGTTCTACTGTAGTCATTGCCAACTTCTGCTTTTTATTACACATCTAAACACAGTCTAAAAGTGCATTGTGAATCCAGTAGACCTTTGGAAAGGACCATTTTCCCGAGCTATGTACATTTAGACAAATCATACTTGAAAAGCTTTGTATTAGTAGGAATTTGTTTAAAATGACATTTTAATAATTTTTATCCCTTTATAAATGATTGTTATACACTTACAAATGATAGCCCAAATAATAAACAATTAAATAGCTATTAGTATAGTATATTGCAAACACTGTTCCAGACAGCAGTAGCAGCAAATAGCTCTCCTCATGTACAACAACTGCAGTGGTGGGAAAAGGATATAAGTTGAATACAATTTACTCTTGTGCAGGCATAAAACTGTATTTCACATCCAATTCTCTCTTCTGTTCCTTCCCCCTCCCTCCAAAATACTAAAATAAAAAAGAGTTATCACTTCCCTACAGCAGAAACAGCAGCAATTTATTGTTTTTTTCCTAATAGCTTTTTAAAAATAAATATTGTGTGGCTCTACAAGAGATATGAAAGCATACAGCAAAAATTAAAAGGTCAGAGACTGTTTCACAACCAGTCTGGCTCAATGGGTCTGTCATTAGACTTCCAGCTTGAAGATGATTTAGTGTAATCCATGCCATGGCTCAAAGTAATACAGAGTTAAAAATGCAGAATAAATCCATCTCTTGACAAAAGTTGAAGTATGCCATTGAAATAAGTGGATTTTCTGCTGATTTGCACCAGCATTGGTAAGAGCATAGCTGTAGTCAATCTTGGAGAAAAGAAGCCTGTGTGATCTGTAGTGTTCACCGTATGACTGCCTACAAAGCAGGGTAACTCTCACTGGGGTGCAGAAACAAAGTCCCTCTGCATTCAAGACTACTGCTTTTATGCCAATGTGTGTGCTAAGGACAGTGAATACCATCTGGAGTAATGAAAGGTTTCACTAGGTAAGCAGACACCCCCAATGCTTTACTTTGTCCCAGTTTGGGCTGTGTTTCCATTTGAGGTGGCTGAAAGAAAAATCCATGCTAGGAATCTTTCCCATTTCTTTTGAAGAAGGTGATTACTTCGGATCTTTCAGCAGAACTGAAAATGTGGCTTTTATTAAAACAATTATGCATATTTGTTCAAAAATGCAAATATACTATCATTTTTAAGCAGGGGAGAGACATCACAACTACTTAAGNAGAACCCAGAGGGATTTCCCTATGTAGATGAATGGATGTTTTGGTTTTTCATTATATTTTCAAATTATCCCCTCACTGCCATTTGTTAACTGGCACTTGTGCTAAGAACAATAATGTAGCACCTTATCTCTTCCAAAAAAAGAGAGAGCCAAATGTCTAAGCACTGCTGTAGGTTCGCATTTTGTATTGAATATTCAAATTTCATAAAATACAACTGTCCTTTAAAAATAATAAAAAAATCACTTTCTTTGCTAAAGATCAAACATAATGGAAATAATGTAAACATCCAAAAGTTTGAATTCATTCCTAACTGGATTCATCTTTACAGGCAGGCAATAGCAAAATGTTAAGTCTCATAGTAATCCAAAGAAATTCATGGAACAATGCATGCATTTTCTTTGACACAAAAAAAAGACCGGACTGTAAGGAAGAGAAACTACTTCAGTCATATCACACTGTTATTGTGAAGGAATCATGTGCTATAATACAATATGTATGTAGGATAAGTGTATACCCTAACTGCAGAATAGAATTACTTAAACTGGAAAGAACAGAACAGATTACCATAGGAAAATATTTATAAAATACTGCACACTACTTCCTCAGTCAACCAGCATATGTAAACAAACAGTTAAGCTCAGTTGAGTTTCAAAATATTATTAAAGTTCATTTATCTTATAATCTTTTGCATAACATGCCAGTTCATCTTTCACACCATCACAACTCATCTGTCACAGCCCACAGTGGCTCATTATACGTCAGCTCATACAGACATTTAAGTGGAGCTATACAAAGAAATGTGCAAAACATACCAAACTTACACACTATGACCAGAAATGCATATTCCATATGTAGGTTAATAATTGGATAGTGGAACTTAATGCTTGATGCAACATGTGCTATTTTATTGAATGTTACAGATTTACAAAC
>WEIV01008297.1:0-32284 GCA_013390005.1 Calyptomena viridis
GACCATTTAAAAGTCTGTTTTTACCATCAGTAAGCCTGGTTATTTTGGCCAATGAATACTTCAAATGCTGGAGATAATGAACTTTATGTTTAAAGCAGGATTTCAACAGCAGTCTATAAAAAGTCTCCCTCTCTTTGTGATTGTATTTACTAGTTTAGAAATGAAAAACTTCTTACAGTTTCGTGATAAAAATTAAATGTCTGGACGATTGTTTAGTCTCACTCTTCCTGTAGCATTGAATATCACAAAAATGCTGCGTTTATTCTGCATTGTGTCTCTCTTTTGCACAGAGGATCTCATGGAGAAGTCTGTTATCTCAAGGCATGGACCAAAATGTGACAATTCGTCAGGGGAAGACAAAGAGGAATCTGTTGGGCAGAGGTTTGAACACTGAGTCAGTAAAACTCATCTGTACTAAGGGACAGATTTTTAGGAACAGATAATCAGCAATTTTCTTTCCATGTTATCTCTTTTTCTGCCATTTGCCCTTGTAGAACAGAGTGTGCTTGGCTGTAACTTTTATGCCCTATGCCTTGAGCTCGTGGCATAATTTCTGTAGGGTCTTTAAGCTGACAATGACTAATTTTCCTCAAAGCTGCAGAAGAAGCTGGCCGTCAAAGGTAAAATTAGATATATGTGCAAAACTAGTTCGTGGTAGGCTACAGGATTGTCAGTTATGTAGCTGTCTAAGGATTCAGTTTTGTACATCTGCAAATTTTTTATACATTATTTGGAGAGTGTTTCCTTTTCCTGTCTTTTTCTTCTGGAGTAAATGATTTAAAACAATGTAGCAAGAGTACATTTACAGAGTGTATATTTGATCATTAACCTTAATCTTGAATGTTTTAGGCAGTTTACATATAAAACTCTGTTAAATCACTCTTTAAGTTATTTTTTAATCTGAAAACTGTTGCATATTTTAATAAAACTCATAGTGCACTTGGCATAATTGAGAAGTAGCTTCACAGTAATTCGGAAGAGTGTAAAGATTGCAATGCTGAGTATTTTGCTACATATGCCTTTCTGTAAAAAATAGCTGCCTAAAGTAGGAGTGTTCATTCCTGCTGTTCTGGTAGTGACCAGTACTTAAGAGAGGAAGTAATTTCTAGTTGTAGTGTAACTATCAGCCAATCAGTCAAACTAAATGGATGCAAATTTTACACTGGTTAAAAATTAAAAAATTATTTCTTTTTGTGTTGAGGAAGCTGCTTTGCTCTTTGCTAACTTTTCTTTATTTACCTCATTCTTCTGAAAATACCTGCAAATATTTATCAAGAGAGAGACAAGGAGAACACATATACATGATTTTTAAAAAGTGCTGAGGATCTGCAGCTTCTGTTGGCTGTAGCTGAAGTATTCGACATTTTTGAATATCACATCCTGAATAAACAGGATTCTAAAAAGCAAGTATGTAACATACTGGTGTAAAATATCATTCAACTATATTTTTCTGTAGTTGTTTTGTATGTCTATGGAAGTTTGTTGGTAATCTTGGCAATGCCTCACATAATTTTGTGTCCAAAAGGAATTCAGTTAAAAAGGCAGTTTGAATCTAAGCTAGAAATTGCCAAGTATAATTCTGAAATTTAGAATTTTTACACTTATTCCATTCTCAATTCAGATTTGTTGCAAACCTTTTAGTATTGTGCCAACCAACTGCATATAACTTTCTTAAGTGGCATTTATGTATTTTATAATTTCTAGGAAAACTCATAATATATTTTTCCTAATAGTTATTTTTAAAACACACCAATACAAGATAATCACAGCATAAGGCCATATTTAACATTTTTGAGTTTTCTTAGCATAAATGACATAAACTTCCCTGTTTTTTGGAATTGTCATGATGCACTTTAATAGCTAACCAGAGATGTTCAGGAAAAAATGAAATCTCTATTTTGCTTTATAGAATTCAGAAATTTGCCTTCTGTCAAGTCATTGACTTTTTGTTTCTCCCCATTTAGTTAAGTGCGTGTATCAGAGTTTGGTTTTTCTCTTCATTTCCACATTTTAGTTATTAAAAAAATCCAGAACACAATCCAGACTTTAGTAGTCCTACTGAGATACTGAAGTAGAATAAAGGAAAAGTATCCTTCATGCCTCGGCTGCTCTTCTTAACAGTTCAGCATCTTTGAGGTCTGCATTCATTGCTCTGGTCAAATGTTGTCAGAAGTCTAGGTGACACTTTGGAACCCCACCTCTGCCCACTAACAATATAAGGCTGCAGATGTATTGGGGAAGACCTGCTCCAGCAGCAATCCAGACTGTGCCTCCTCCCCCGGGCACCAGCTGGTTGTTTCTTGCTTCAGCTGTGCACATTAAGTGGCAGACGTGTTGCTGAATGATTGCTTTTCTCCTCTGCACCAAAACAAGCTGAAGAGAGCTGATGCAGCAGCTATTGCCCCAAGATTCCTGGTTGGACCATGGAGTCTTGCAACACATTTGCAGAAATGTGGTGCCAAACTGACTGCGTGGACATCCTTAGACCAATGTCAAGCACGTGTGTGGTGGTGTATGGCTTGTGTTAAGAAGTTTGCAGGCATTAGCAGAAATGATGTAACTCGCTCTGAATTGGCATATGGTTCCACACGTGGGTTTACAGGGGTTTGGCTTAACCACTTCTCAAGGAATTTTTGGTCATGAGTGTAGCTTCTGTGTAAAGACAGTACACTTAAGTGCTCAAGTTACCTCAGCTCTTGAGTTCCCACTTGGTAAATGGAACTGGTAAGGCTGTGTTTAACATCTGATTTGCCTACACAAGAAGTTAAGAAAGCAAAGAGCTGATTTTTGAATCTCATGGTGATATAATTGCATTTATTCCTGATTGACGTTGTTGCAAAAGCAAAATGAAGTCCCATATGTTTAAAAAACCTGACAGGTTCTTATGTTGAAATACCTATTACTTATCCAAATATGTATGTGAGTGTATTCTAAATAACATTTCTTATCATTATTTGAGATATATAATTATCTTAATTTTTTACTGTAGTAGAGATTGTGGTTTTATGGGATTCTATCCTTCCATCAGGAAGTGTAGGATTTTTGTGAATAAACCTTCTAGATTTAATTCCAGGAGGAGACAAGGATGATATCCACCCCATGAACTTTGGGATTATTACTCTAAGAGTTATCCAAAAAGCTCTTATCACTGCTAATTGCAAAATCCAATTTTTTGTCTATAGAAAAAAGAAATAGAAACACACACTTTTAATATTCCTTTAATATCCATATTATTATAGTTGTAACTCCTCACATCATGTATTATAAGGGCATAAAACTTGTGATTTGTATGGAGGACTTGGTACTACTTCAAAAATTATTTTTACTGAATTACTCTAATGCTATTGAATTATTATCGAGTATTGACTTTTTATACTTTAAAGTAGTCTATTTCTTCTTTCCTGGTGCATTTTGGACTATGAAGCAGCTAGTTACAATGACAGCAATAGGTTTCAAAAACAGTTATCAGCTTTTCACTGTTGTTCAACATATATTTAAACCTATAGTATGATAGTAAGTTGAAAAATTCTTTCCTTAANTTGAAAAAGTCTTTCCTTAACTTCTGCTTGCCTGACTTCTCTGATAATGTAGTGCAATGTAAGAGTTAAAAAAAGTAAAATTCCTAAACCATATTTCAAATGAAAAAGATGTCAGCTAATGTTACAGATGAATGTTTCTTTGTTAGCAGCTGACCTTCTATTCCTAGAAAAAAAGTAAGTCTTGGCTAGAATACAGTTCAATAAATGAACAGGCTATATATTGATTTTTCTCCCTCTTCCCTTGTTATGTAATATGATTTCCCTTCCCTTGCAAGAGTTGCTGTTGTACAGGATAGGGCTTGGATCATGGTCATGGAAGCGTATGGGAATGTGTAGACTAAGGAAGGCTGTCACAGCAGTCAATAAGATCTGAGAGGTGTTGACTAATTGCCTGCTAATTACACAGTAAATTGTCTAATTAAGCTGATGGTTAATTAGGGTATGCTCGCACAGCAGTCTTATGGAATTTTTGTCTGATGTCTGGGAAGCAGCTTGTGTAATTGGCAAACTGGTAAGGACTGGCAGAGAACATGACTGGGAAGCACACTGCCAGTAGATGACAGAATAAGGATGCGTTTGCACAAAGGTTGTCATGTGAACACGGAGGGGTTTGTTAGCCTTCTCCAGCTACATGGCAGCCAGCGCAACAAGGAATGTAGCTGAAAGCTGCTGGAAGCTGTAAATAAAATAAGGTTTAAGTGTGTAATATTAGAAAAGCAGCAACATGTGCTCTTATACTTTAGTTAATTTGAACTTTAGATAAACAGACTATCAAAGATCTCAAGTAAAGAACTTCATCAAACTGTGCAATTAGACCATGGCAGTAATTATTGTATTGTGATCTGTTTAGTGGGGTCACAAAATGGTACTGTTTCCCAGTACATGTATCTTTATCTTGAAAAAGTATAGCTCTTAATAAGGTTGCTCACTAGCCGTCATAACCATCCTGCGTGGTATTCTGAATCCAGTTTAGTTGGGATTGTGTCCATCCCTAGATGTGACAGAGTATAAGTAGGTTGTATTGGTGCTCTGAATAAAATACGTATGCAGTATGCATGACTACAATATGATTAATGAAAGTATCTAGATTGCAGATTCTGACACAAAGCCTATGAAAATGGTCAGGAATATTAAATAAAGAGAACCTGGACAGTACAGAAGTACAGGCACCAAATTCAATAAAGCATCAACTTGCTGTGACTTAAATTTTTCATTCAGTAAAATGACATGGTATGTGGACATTCTTAAAGTTAATTACAAATGTTAAGTTTGTCACAGAATCAGAATAGCACAACACAGGACTGTGTCTTCATATGATGTTGTGATTTAATTTTGAGTTACATGTCTGCAAAAACTAATTAAAAATGACTCTTGTATATCAAGAGCTAAAGCAAAGAAAGTGTGTTTAGCTGTTTATTATTTGTGAAGGATGTTTTGATGCCACTTGAGCAAAGTAAAACTTAACATCCACTTTGATTCTTGGAAATTATATTTGTTTCCAAGGTCCCCATCTTTTTACTTCTAAGCCTTTGTAGTATGTGGTTTGGGCACAGTATCTTCCTGGAAAAAAAAGGAAAATGAAGGGAATTCCAGATCTGGATTGCTGGAAACTGTTGATTTTCATTTTTTTTCTTTCAAATTTAAGCCACAAATATGTTTCTTCTCCTATAGAAATAGATTTAAGAAAAAAGAAATCAAAATTTCAGAGAGTAAATTATACTTTCTTTGAATTAATAAAACCATTTTTATCCTGTGATCTTGCTGTTTCTGCCTCCTTGCACCTGCACAGTAAATAATGCCTTTATGTAGCACCCTTTGTATTACCAATTTTTGTTTATAATTTTTCCTTCAAAAATAATTGAGAAATAATCATGGTACACTAAGCTTTCTCAATGTGCCTGTCATCAGACACAGGACTCCAAACACTCACAGGCTGATCTAGAAGGCCTTAAATCTTCTCTGAGGGGGATTATAATAATACTTATAACGTTGCTCCTTTAAATTTACATTTGATATTTACACGTATGTTTTTTCATACCCATCTGCACTTATGCAGAAACAAACCTCTTCAATTAATTTTTCCTTACTATTTTCTAAGGATTGTTCCTTAAAAGTATTGGAGAAAGTATTCTTTTTGTCTCTGACAGCACATTCAGGAACAAAGCTCGCTTCACCAGCCAACTGCAGAAGCTGAAAGCATACGGTGCAACCATCACACTTGCTTTCATTTTCTGTCATGGGGCAGCAAGTGGATACGTTCTAAGGCATTTTATTCTCTGAGGACAAAGAAAGGAGTTCAGAGGATAATTGTTACCTTATTACATCCTTCAAAAGGAATTTGTGGCACATGCTATTATGATTTATGTTTTAATAAATCACACAAACATAGAAAAGCATGTTTCTGGTAATTCATATGGTATAGTAAAAGTATATATGTAAAGCCCTATTGCAACATTACAATCTGTAATAAAAATTGTATGGCAGTAGTGCTTCTGCTAGATACATCAATAACTTATTTTAGAAATTTTTTTTTTAACATATTAATTTTTTTCATTTGCAGTTGTAGCTTTATTGTGGAATCTATCAAAAAGAGGAGCATTTCCCAAACTTCCTTAATGGATGCTGTCCCAAAGCATCTTCACTGTCCATTTTCAAATCTCATGCTTAAACGATGGAGTCAGAAGAGCACGCTGTCAGCGCGTTTTCAGTGTTATGTTCAGGTTTATTGCCTGTGATGGTTCTCTCCCTGTGCAGTTCAGGAGGGGGGTTCCTGTTTGCACCCTTTTATTTAATGTGTATATCAAGCCATGGAGAAGGTTTAGTAAAGTGACATTGATTGAAGCGTTTTCAATATGTCGAAGCTCAGCTTTATAACTCTCAGCTGATTTAGCTGGAGCAGTTGATTGCATTGTTCAGTGTTTGTGGGAGACTGGGGCATGGCTGAGAGCATGCTGAGCAAAAGTCAATCCAGACAAGATAGGAGTAGTGCTGGGATCGTTAGAGGAAACATCCAGAGGCTCAAGCAAGAGAATTATCAGTCCTTCCGGCTGAGGGATGTAGTTCCATTCCAGCCTGTAGCTGCAAGAGCAGATAAGAGCTAGAAGCCTACACCCCTTTTATTTTCTGAATACAAGAATGAGTATTTTCAATGAGTATCCATGCTTTATATTTCAAGATTAACCTACTGCCAGTCCATGCTATATGAGACTGGGTCTTTAATCTATCCAAATATTGTCAGTAGTGACAAACTTCCAGGCTTGAATGCTGCAAAGTGCCTTATTAGGGAATTAAAAATGCGCCCACCCAGTACTGACTGTTTTGGGTAGGCTGGGATGAAGCAAAAGGAGATGCTGGCATTTCACATAACACTGTTGTTGCATATGCTCAGAGCTCTTGCCCCAGCGTGATCTGTAGCAGCCTAAATCCCTTAACTCCAGAACAAACTTGAAGAGCTTTATTTTCCTCCCTAACTTTGCAAGAATTGAGGAGAGGATGAATATTGGGTTTCTAGTCGCTACTCTAGTTTTTTTAATTAATCTGTTTTATAAGTTTATAAGTCTATAAGTCTTTGTTGCTGACAAGAACAATGTTCTCGTGAAGGTCAGTTGATTGCTGCTCTTGTGTAGGAGGTATATTTTAAAGACTGACAGGAGTACCTAGAATAAGACATGGAGGTAATGCAGATCTCAAAACACATAAATAAACAAAATCTTATTTTCCTGTATTCTGAGTATATTTAGACTCAGATGAATTTCTCTGTTTACATTTATGGACTTTTTTGTTTGATACCCAGAGATGTTTTGTGCTTTTAAGGAGAATAGACTATTAGAGTCCATGTCCAAATTTTTGGAGTATGCATTAAGTGTCACATTTTTTAAATGGTTATGCTTTTGTCATTTCATATTCTAGGATAGAATTCTGCATTTCTCTTTGGGTGAAAATTGAATAAATCTATCAGTCAGATAATTCATAAGAGTATATTATTTGTTTTTCCAAAAAAAGAAAATTTAACCTGGAAATGCAAGCTTAATGTTCACTTTGTGGTAATATTGTATATATGCAAATACCTAGTTTTCTTTGCTTGAACAACTTTACTCTCATAATATAATTTACATTTTCTTTTCCATTTGAGCACTATGGTTGGATAAGACTCTAAAAATATATAGAAGAGAAAGTAAGAATATAGTTGTGAATGAGGTATTAAAATGATAAACCAAGGACCATCAATCTTACAACTTCTTTGTTATGCTCCTCTTGTCAGTACTGAAAGTGAGGCTTTGCTACTGTAACAAAAATTGCTCTTAGTGTGTGTTGGGTGTTGCATACCTGTAGACACATAAGTGCTGTCTTATGATGTTTATTTCATTGCTTTTTGGGTGGGGTTTTTTCTGTTTCTTATATTCCTTCTTTAACATGATTTAAAAAACTGGTGCCAGAGAATACAAGGATTTAATGAGGTTTAAATTACAAAAATAACAATTTCTACAGAAAAATAGTGACACATTTCAGGCTCTACTAAGAATGTCTGACTGTTCAGTTCATGCAGACAAGAAATTTGTTTCCGTGTCCAACATCCTTTGTGTCTAGCTTGCTTCAATTATGCTCAAGGGTTCACATTCCCACCAGATCTCTTCCTTATGTATTTTCCTTGTCTTTTAATAAGTCTTTTGTCAGCCAGCCATTTCTCTGCCTAAACATTTTTGGTTTTTGCAAGATGTACTGGACTGCTTCCTCTTTCTAATGAAGGTGTTCAATAATAACATCACCTATATTCCTGCTTTTCTATCTATAAATCAAGAGTTCACAGTGTGCTAGCTGGTATTCAAGCCCATGACATTAGTGCCTGTTTCAAAAGAATATGATTTAATAGCGTTAATTTAGGGTGTAGTATTTGCATTCAGCACGCATGTTTACAGTGAAGTGTCTTGATATAGCTAAGCTCTCATAGACAGAAACATCAAGTGCAACAAAGAAAAACAATTTTTTTCCAAGCGGTGGAAATGAGAGTTGTTTATTTTAAGAGATCTTATGTAAACGTGAAATGGGGGAGGGAAAGTAAACCAGCATTTCCAGGCACTCCATGCTTGCACACATGTATCTCTTCTGGCTGGAGCTTTCCCCTTTGGTGCCGTTAGCATTTTCATTTCAAAAAACGACAGTCTGCAGTGGAAGCAGTAAAAATGTTCAACCTGTGGTTTAAATTATTGATTTTTTTGAATATTGAAGCTGTATTTCAAATGGGTTTTGTTCGAGTTACTTCTGGGTAGAGGGTTCCAGAGGTAATTTGATATCTAAAAGCCAGTGTATTTCAAAGCTATTTCAGTCTTTTGAGTTCCTTCAGCTGATCAGCTGATTGGGTAAAATACCTTATTGTCTTCTGAATTGCAGGTAATAGATAAACTGCAGCTCAAGGTTAGCACGTAGACTAGCATACAGTGCTCTTGGTGATTTATTATGTATACTCAGTGTCCAATCAACTGACAAAAAAGACCTCATTTATTTTTAATGCAGTAACTTACCTTCACTTAAAAAAGAAAGAATCTTTTGAGATGCTAGTGTTCACAATCTAGATGAGGAGAGCTGTTTCCTTTATTCCTAGGCAATGACGCATAATTAAAATTAGGAGAATTCATGGTATAGAATCCAGTATGTGTAGATAAAAAAGTGGGTGCATGTATTTTCACAAGTAGATTGAGTTACGTTACTGCAGAACAGAATGACTGCAGTGAACGAGAAGTCACTTTTGAAGAACTGCAATAGAAGCAGCACTCATTTATATATGAGTTCTTTCACAAAGAGCTGAATTTTTGATGCGTGTACATGTACAATGTTTAGGAAGTTAGCCATTCTCAGCGTCCTTCTACTCACAGAAAAACAAAAAGATATTGCTTTAGTAAGACTCGGATCTGGCAATGAAGCCATGTTGGAATGCATACTGGAGTTGATGGGAACTGTGAAAACAAAATTAATTGCAGGAATGGGCCCAGTTAAGAAGTGTTATTATCGCTGGTGATACTAAATATCATAGACTAATTGGATGAGTCAGATTTCAAACAGACAGTTTTTTCCCTTAAGAAGGCTGTGGGTTAAAGAGTACCAAAATAAAAAAAAAAAAAAAGAATGTTTCACTGAAGTATGGATTATGCAAATTAAAAAGTATGCAAATTCATGTTGCAAATACGCATATATATATAGTGTATATATTTATATAAATTTAAATATATGAAGATAAATCATGAGAATATATGTGACATAAAGAGCTTATATAATGCCCAATTGGTTTTCCTCCTACAATAATTCCAGTTTCTGTGATTGTAGCTTAAGAATTTGTCAAAAAGTTTGTCAATACTTGGGATACTGCACTTCAGTGTTTGGCATTGTAGTTCACAATATACTGTTTAAATACCATGAGTATTTAAGTTCCTGCAGTACTAGTGTTTGCATGAAATAGTTTTATCCTTCCTGTTCTTAGATATGCAGCAAAGTCTGTCCTGCTCTGTACTGACTGCACAAATCAGTGTTAACCAGGAGAAGTTTGGGTAAAATAAGCAGAGGTGTAAAAATCCAGATCCCTACTGCCTCCGAAACTAGAAACATGCAATCTATACCTACTTTTACTCTATTGTTTTGCACATTAAGTGACCACTGACTGTGCTGTATAGATTAATCTCCATACATCAGGATACAACTCTGGGCTGAGAAGAGAATATCAGTAATTTGTGGGTATATGGGGTAATGCTGGATCTCAGTGCTGTGGAGCTTTCCCTGGCCCTGATGAAAACTTGGCTTCATTTCCCTTAGAGTGAGACTGCTCATGTGATCTGGCATGTGGCAGTAACAGGTATGTCCTATTCCTTGGTGATGTTTTGCGGTGAGCTGTGCTTTAAACTCCACAGTTTTGTGGTAGGGAAAAAGAGGGAAGATAATCCCTATGTCCTATTTATCACTAGTATAATTATCCTTAATGAAGGATTTGTTATGGAGCTAAAAAACATATTTCTTCTTATACAACTTTGTGCCTGACTTTTTATGTTTAGTGTTAGAAGGCTTTTGAATCCTTGCCCCAGTTTTAAATCAATATTCTATTGGAATAAACAGAGAACCTGCAGTCAAGCTGCCCTCCCTGGGACAGAGGACAGATTTAGTATTCCAGTTTTGAGCATGCATAAGCCTTTTGTAGCATGTCTCAGCTGGCTCTGCCATTAATGGTACCAGAGATGCAGCCACAGCTGTCATATACTTTCTTACACCCCTGTGGCAGTAATAGCAGGAACATTTACCACAGATTCCCAAATGAAACCCTAACTCAATTATAGTGTCTAACAACCACCTTCCTATTGATTTCAAGGGGAATGGACTTCATGTCTACCTTATCTCTGTGTGCCTGCTAGATCCTCTGATGAGCATATTTACTTAACTGACAGACCTGAGCAGTGACTCCAGAGAGGACTGGGGTTTGGGACCTCTTATACATTTAATGAAAAAGGACATCGTCAGCTTAGAATAATTTTTTTCCTCAGTGGTAAACAGGAGAATTTTCTTGCTAGGAATTTCCATGTATCATGGCCACTTTCAGTTCTAACAAGAATATTTTAATGAGCTTTGCTCTTTTTGCTTTATTAAATTTGTGCTTTATGTCCCACAGGGCAGATTTTTAAAAGCCAATAGAATGTGTCATCTTTCATGGGCATTTAAAAAGTTAATAGGCAATGATTAACTTACTACTATGAAAACTTCAGGTGACTGGAAGAAAACCAGATTTGAGGTAGGGCCTGTGTGTCTGCCACAAGCAGATAGAATTTTTATACCAAAGGACGAGTTCTGATTTCTATGTGCACTTCAGCATTTCTCTATACGGATTTCTGTCTGTTGGAGAAGGTGAAACATCTGCAAACACTGAATTTTTATTTATTAAGAGCTCAGTCTGGAAAAGCAGAATTAGCCCAGCAGGCTGGAAATCTCTGCTGTGAAGTTCTCAGAGGAAAAAGCCGTCTCTCTCAAGACTATGGAGCCCATGTGTGGTGCCCCTTGTGATGGCTGATGGCTGATCACACAGTGCTCTCAGATGTGCTCACATCTGTAATGGCAGATCAGGGCATGCTGGCTCTGCCCCTGCCAAGCTCAGTCCACTCAGGGTTTGCATTTTCAAACACCCTCCCTGGGATGTATAGATGATGCCCCAAGTTCAGTTTGAGCTTTTTTTTCCAGATCAGTACTGCATCCTTATCAATCAAAATATACCAGCAGAGTTTGTTCCATGATTCAAGGGGTCATAAAAAATGTGTTAGTTATTACAAAAATGGTAACTAGTTCAGGGTGATAGTTTAATTTGCAAGTGCAAGATGAGATTCCTTGAAAGTTCACTCATAGAAAAGTAATTTTAAAAAAATTTTGTTGATTATTTGATGTTCTTTATTTATTTTAAACCTTTTCTGAAAAGTAGTTGAACTACTTTTATGTCTATGAACATAAACTCTAACAGTTTGCATACACTTTGTGTGTCTCCATTCTTTTAGCCAATAAAAAGAGGAAAATACTACAATTTTTTTTCATCACTTTTAAATAGATGAGGCCTCTAGCAAAAAATCAGAATCCATTTTAAAGATCCTGTCTGAAATTCAGTGCTGAATTAAAATTGTTTTAACTCTCTTACAAGATGTTCAAATGTGCTGAGTTAAAATTCATAGGGTCTGATATATTCAGGCATTTTTTTCCCCAGAATTATGTTATCCAGATCTCTGTGTAAAGTATGGTAAATGGCCTTGCAATCCCCGCTCTTAAAAAAGACCCTTTGACTTCCATAGGACTTCTACGTAGAAAAAGATAAAAAGGAGTATATTCGAAACAAAGTTAATGTTTAAGAGCTCAGGTTATCAAAGTAGAAATGTTATGGCTAGATTATCATTGGAATGTAAAATAAAATATTCTCCTAGATACTTCTGCCTTCCCTGTACCCCTTTATCTATGACTTGAAATTTTTTAGTGTTACCTGGAGAATTGATATTTTGAAAGTTGTAGTAGTAGCTATTTAAATAGCTTCCCAAATAGAATTGGTATTGTTTCCTTGCATTTCTCACCCTTAAATATACACAAACGTTAATCAATGCTTATAGAATTTAAGCATTCTTAATCCTAATGGAAAAAGAAAATAGGCAAGTAGGTATAGGATGTTCCTCAATATTTGCAAATCATCCCCGGCAGAAAATGTAAATACACGCTTCAAGGAAGTAATATGATTCTCATCCTAATTATTTAATCCAGTAATAAAAATATTTGGGATTATACATAAATTTAAATACGATTTTGATGATCTGTAATTCTCTGATGTTGATTCTTTGTGCAAGACTTTTAACTCTTTAAATAGGATCGTAGTTAAAAGATTTTTATTCTCGATTATTGAAGAAATCATATTTTTTCCACTTGAAAGGAGGCATCCAGTCTCCCCTCCTCCTAGGAGAATATAATAGTCTTGATTTACTTAGAAATCTGAAGGAAAATATTTTAGTCATGGTTCACAATTTACTAATGGGGTTTTACAAAACAGCCTCTAGGAACAGCTAGAAATACATTGATTATATGGCTTCCCTATGAGAAAACAGTAATTAAAATTATACCACAGATTCTGTGAGGACATGTTAATATTTAATTAGCCAATAAGTGAGCTTGGTACAGGTGTCCAGAGTTGTTGACAGGAGCTGTGTTAATCCATGTAGTATTGTCTCTTAAACAAATAGTTACCTCTTTGGTTTTTTTCAAGTGTGAAGTTACATCCTTAATTAGCAGCCATTAGTATTGCTGTGTTAGAGTTTTTGTTTGCTCAATTTTTGTGTTTATACTTTGAGTACAAAATCCTAGATGTTGTGGGCTTTACAGATCCCATTTTCTCATTGTTTGCTCTTTCTGTCAAGGATTTTGTTAGAATTATGAGACTACCTGCAATTCTCTCCCGTTTTTCTTCTAGAGGAGCTCATTCTGTGGTATTCTGTGTCTTGGCTTTTAGGTCATCCTGCTAGGAACCTCCCACTACTGATGTTGCCCTATTGCCTTCTTACAGTATTCTGTCCACCAATTAGAAAATAGTATTAGAGGAAATAATATTGAGTTGTCTCTAATTATGATGTTTGAAAAAACTATATTAATTTGGTCTTCTCTTCAAGTGCAAGAAGAGAATTTGTGTTCTCCTTGTAAGCATGACTCCTTTAGTGACTCTTTCAGACTTACTGCTGCAAATGTCATGCAATTCTTCCGTTTCTTTCCAGGGTCTTACCTGTTGGGTTTTTTTAATGGGATCTTACCTATGTTAGTTCTTGATTTTCTTAGACTCACACTTTTAAAAGTGCCTTTTCATTCCCATATCATGGGACCATTCAATAGTAGTCATTGAGAAAGAAGTCTTAAGGTTTGCTGTTCCTTTATGTGGTCAGTTAAGTACATTTCGCAGAAAGTTTTGATTACTGGTTTGGTGATGATATTCTGACAGCTGAAAATGGACTAATAGGTGTCTGTAAAATATTTAATCTCTTAAGGCAAGCTAAATTGTTTTAAGCTAAATCCACTATAGTACCAAGAGTAAGCATTATAGACTAGAGTAGTATATTTCAATTATTATGCATTAATTTTCCACCTTTGTCAGTGTACACAGGTCCTTAGAAGCCATGGAACAGAAATTTCTGCAATCCATGCAGATATTTACCTGTGTACTGCTATTTTATGCCATTCTCTTCTCAAATCATTAGCATAGCAATATTTGCAATGAGATTTTTCTGTTCTTGTGATCTCTTACTGCAAATTAATTAATGTCTTGAAGTGATCACTGAACGTTTTTCTCATCAATCAGCTAAAGCAACCATTCATTGATTAGGCAGTTTACTATATCAAAACACTGATCTAAGAGATCTAAGAGATCTAAGAATCATACAATCATTTATGTTGGAAAAGACCCTTGAGATCATCAAGTCCAACCAATAACCCCAAACTGCAAAAACAGATCCAAAAGTGAGTGTGTGCATACAGATACAACTTTCTTTCAAGAATTGTATGGCTACTTCTCTCTTCTTTGATGGGTATGGTTTTTGACCATACTGCAGTTTAACAGAAGAAATTTAATCATGTCCTACTGCTTACACCTTTATCAGAAAACTGATAAAATGTGTGCACACACTGAACATTAAAAAGAAATTTTTCAGATGTCCTTCAGGTTTTGGGGATTTTTTTCCTCTTCTCTCCATCCCTCACTTCCCTGTCTCTTGCAGAGAAACTGACATAAAGCTGATGAGAATTTGGATTTGCTTTGAAAGCATCTTTTGTTCAAAGACTAATTTTAACCTTGTGATAAAGATTGCTTTTTGTATTCTGTTCAACGTGGTATCTCATAATTGTTTGTCAAGGCAAAGTGCTGTAGAACATAATACATTTTAAAAATAATCTTTTGTAATTACAGTAAAAATGTCCTTATATTCTAATGTCTACAAAACAAGAAAATGTTTCAAAAATAAGAAAAAAATATTAAATCTAATGTTTTCATTGCAAATCAATATGTCCTTGTATTATAAAAAGTGGGGGGTTTTAAGCTGCTCAAGCAAACGTAATTGTAAAGAAAGATCAGAACTTCGTTTTCTTGTGAAATACATAATTCAACTAGAAAATATTTGTAGATTTGACATAAACAGTGTAGTTACTATTCTAATTTTTTGTACTTTTACTCATAATTTCTAGTGCATTTGGATCTCCTAATATTTTAGAGAGCTTTAGTTTATATTATTAGGACTTCTAGACAAACTGTGATGCGTGAATTAACAAAGATTGGGAGACAGCTGTTGTTTGAAGTGAGGGCAGCAAACCATTTCTATTTGACTTGCAATGGAGATGGGATTGTTCCACAGTTATTTTAAAGTAAAAAGAGTAATTTTTTTTTTAATATAGCGATCTAGTAAGATTATCTAAAGAGCTTGAGAGTTTGCTATCTTCACCACGAGTTATCAGTGCTGGTGGCCTACTGTCTGAGAATTGCATTAGTAAGAAATGTGGTGTGCTGAGCAAGCAGCAGATGATAAAAGTTTAGGTAGCTTAAGTAGAAATTAAGTTTGATGTCTTTAAATTTTGAAGTTTCTCATGCATTTTCATGGTTAAATCGTAAAGCATTAACGAGAGAGTATAGAAAAATATGAAATATATGGTAACTAAACCTCTAACTTGCCATTTGTCTTTCACACAATATGAGTGGTTTGACAGTTTTTTTCTCCAGAATCCTGACACTGATTTTTTCCCTTATGGGGCTGCACTCTTCTTTGCTAACTTAGTGATTTGGAAAGCCAGTTTACTTGCTGAAGCTGTAATGTTAAATCGGTTTAATAAACACAAATGAGATACTTTAATGTTGTAAAGGCATTTATGAGGTAATGGTCTATTTTTTAAAAAAAATAGTTTGCATAACTCAGCTTATTGAGTCAAGAAGTGGAGTAGAATATTAAGGAATATTTACAAGCACTGTTTGTACTCCAGAGATATGAGTACAGATTTGGGTACTTTCATCTTTGCAAACACAGAACAAACAGACATCAAATGACAGTTAAGAATATTTTTAAGGTATCCTTTTCCCCTCTGCAGAATACTAGGATCTTGTATATAAAAGCTGAAGAAGCACAATTTGTAAATTACAGCAAGATTCCTTTTCAAGATCTGTTCTATACTAGTGGAGAGATCAGAACACTTATGCTTTAAATCACCAATGTGAACAATGCTGGAAGGCTGAAGAAATAATATCTTTTTTTAATTCAGTTCTTATTTTAGTGAGGGAACTTAAAATAATTAGTTTACATAATTTTACCATTTTATGCTATCTGGCTTCAAGAGAAGGAAAGCAATGAAGAGGAAAGAGAGGGCTAGGTGTAGACTTCAGTCACAAAAGCAATGAAAAAAGGAGGTGTCTTTATGGTATTATATTTCATATCTGGTGGTGGAGAGATTAGAGCAGTTTGTGCATGGTGGGATGTTCCGAGATAAATTTTTCTGTCTAGGTGGGTTTGATTTCTAAAAAATGCCTCTGTATGCACTGAGGGAAAGAGGAGAGAGTGAGAAAGTGACTTTGGTGAGGTTTTGTACTCATATGGGAAAAATAAAGTCTGGCCTATTCCCTCACCAAAATAAAATGGCAAATGCAATTGTTACAAATTCAACAGGCAGAATTGTGTGCAACATAGTGGTTTGTGCACTGGAAGGTGCCAGTGGCTACATCAAACCTCTTCAGGCAGAAATCATAAGCAAGTTTACTTGCCTTGCTCCATGGGACTGTAAGTCCTGTTATGTGTTGTAAAGATCCTACTCTAGTAGGTAAGGTCTTCATGGTTGTACCTATTGGAATAGTTTTGTGTCTGTAGAAGTCTTTGCTGTGGATTTATCTTCCAGTTCAGCTGAAAAAATTCTAAGGTTGGGGAAATTCAGGAGAGCAAGTCAGCACTTTGGGCCTCATAAAAGAAACCCTACAGAGATGTAGCATGTCTTAGTTCTGGTGGAGGAGAGAAGGGGAGGAACAAAGCAGAAAGGATGTATATGAACAGTGCTCTGTGCAGTGGTATTGTTGCTTCAGGTTTCACTTGCCTTTTATGGATGGTTAAAACTCCAGAAGGGGTGATACTAGACACAGTCTGGCTAGACAGCTGAGTCACAGAAGAGGCAAATCATCACAAGACCTTGAGTGAGAGTTGGCAGAGAATTACGAGGACATAAGTCTGTGATGCCATTTCTATCTATGAGGGTGTGCAAACAGCAGTGAGCCAGATTTCCAGAATGCTTTAACTACTGCAATATTAGGCAGAAAAAGGCAATGTCTCTTTCTCCATATTTTTACATAGGTGAAATTGAAATAAAGTTGTACTGTAATTAGTGAAAACTGCAGGGAAAACTGAATCTTGATGCTGGAGGCTTGGTTAAAGCATTTAGAAAATAAGCTCTAAAAGCATTTCACACACAGTAGATTATGAAATCTATACATCCTTTTCAATATATTTTTGAAAATCTGTGGAGAAAAGCACATCGTAATTTGCTTAGATAACTGAATTTTTCAGCTACTGTACTTTGATATTCAATTAAAGAAGATGGTATATTGAACGTAGTAAAGTAGAAACTTGTATTTGGTCTGGTTTCTTACATTGCAGTTTACTGTCTACTAACTTTAAATAGCTGTTTTGACACACTTGACTAAAATTAACTTCATAAGGTATTTATTTAGATCTCTTCTTCACAGAGAGGCCACTGTGGCTGCTTTGGTGTTCACATAGATGTTTAGTGAGCAGCAACCATGGGAAGGTACAGACATAGTCCACTTGCAAGTATAATGCCCTCTCTCCCTAGAAGAAAGGTCAAATAAATTAACTTCGTTAGAAGTAGTAATCTGATAATTGTGTTTTATCTTTTTTCTCATATTAGTGAAAAGAAACTGACAATGGTTGCTATTCCTATCTGCTTTCTTAAGTCAAAGATGAGAAAATCTTAATTTGAAGTATGAAATGACTTTCATTGACTTTGGGGGCCAACACTATGAATAAAGTTCTCTGTGTCTCTTAGAAGCCTCTTAAAGTGAAGAAAACTCATGTTAACAATTGCTATAGCATGATTAAATGTATTTTTAAAATCCAAACATCTTATTTGAAACCTTAATTGTGCTGCAGATATTTACATTGCGGAACATCTGTACTTCAGGAGTGAATACTTGTACAACCAGTTAATATATTAATTAAAGCTACAATTAATTTATGCTTTCCATATCCAAAATATAAATGCCCATGTGTTCTCTTAAACAACTATCATGTAAAGGGGTGATTTTTCTCAAACCTTTTGTGTTCAATTAGTCTGTCAGCATCCCAGGAAAGCTGATACTCTTGTGTTATGGCCCACCCTGCAAGACAGAGTAACTTTTGGGTTTTGTTAATAAATCCCTTGGAGTGAATTAAAGTAAATCAGTACTAGATGATAAGTGTTTACAGATATACGAATAGAGTTTATTATAGAACAGCTTGGTTGCAAAGGGAAACAGGTATGTAGCTGTTTTGGTTGTTATTATTGTTGTTATTGCTATAGTAATGTAGCAATACAAAAGCATAAAGATATCACCCAAGAAAATGTGTAAGGGAAAACAGAGAAACAAAGAGAGGGAAAGAATAAAAGTTTATAGTCACCATGCAGAGGTCTCTGACAGACTAGATTGTTGTCGCTGGAGTCTTGGTCCGTCAGGGAGCGGTGGCAGGATGAAACCCACAAAACATGAAGTCTGATGGGTTTATATACCCTCAGAAACCCTCCTGGTGCCTCCACTGTGTGTTGGGGTGGTGCTGTTTTTGCAGAGTCATGGGGTTTTTCGGAAGCTGGAGGTGATGGGTTTTGTATGGTTATTTGGGCTCAGGGGTGGGGGCGGTGCCTTGGAGAAACCCGTGCTAAAAGTGAGGCCTCCTTCAGGGTAGTACCGGCTGTGTGCACAGAGGGCCTCTTCTGACACTGCCCGGCCCGTGGGATATAAGCATCACACCCAGAGAAGCATCACATACCTAGAAATGCACCCACCCCAGGCTTCCACAAAGTCCAGTTTGTGGACTATGGCCTTTTCCCCTTTATCTTCATTCTTCTGGCTTCTTTGCACAGGTTGCTGTAGTAGTAATGTTTTAAGGCAATTTAAATAGTCCAATTCCTCACGCCTTGTACCTCACCAGTCTGTCAGCATCCTTCACCGAACAGTCCACTGTGTCAGAGGATGGTTCAACTGACTTGTTCAGGGTCACACACCAACAGCATAAGACAGACCCCTCCTCAGATCTCCACAGTTCAGAATGTTACCTGCTGCCCTTGAAGGACTCACACTAACAGTTTACAGAATAAAACTCTTTATTAATGTAATAGAAAATTGTGATAGGTTAAAGTTCGAAGATTGTTGGCGATATCTGGCTTCAAGAACGTATTCAAAGCAATATACAGATAAGCTCTAATTCCTAACAAAATCTAGCTTGAGATAATCAGTCAGTGTGCATAAAATACAGTTCTTACCCAAAAGATGTCCCTATGTGGGAGAAGACAGGTCCTGTCAACTTATCCCAGAAATTACAATGGAGTCTTCCCTATCTTTTCCCCATTTTTAACTTACTTTTAAACTATTTTTTATATTTAGGCGACACTTGAGTGACTCTAGTCATATGTCATGTTCAGTGGGGATGGTCATATCTTGGAGGTGGGTAAATGTTAGTGTTACATCTGCAGTAAACTTTGGGATGGAGGTTTTCATTTTACCTACATCTGTGATCTTACCATAGATGCTGGTTCAACAGCAAGACATCTTGTTTTTACTCCCATGGTTAACAGGTGCTATGTGATTTGTCAGCTACAAGGTACCACCAAGCTTCCCCTCCTGTAAGGATTTCAACAGAGCCTGACTGTGGCATCTCCACTCAGCTCCATCCTTAGCATGTATTGTGAAGTTGGGCATGTTGACCACATTCCATCCATGGAGTAGCAAATACATTTTCTGCCTATAGTTTTCCACACTTTTATAACTCTGTCTGTAACTCCACTCTGCTCCATCATCCATTTCATCCCCCATTAGCATGTATGCTGACTGCAATTTTTGTAACTTTTCTTTCATTTTACCCCCAGTCTTTTCCCCACAGCAACCTTAATGAACCTTTCAAGTGTTCATTAACATATTATTAACTGTAATATTTTGAAAAAAAATGACAGAAAAAGAATGTTTTGAGCTCTGCAAATTAATAGAAACACATCAAAGCTTTGATATAAAAAATCATATAGATTTATCCTTTTGGTAATTTTTATATTATTATATCTCTTTTATTATATTTGCCTAATATAACTACATCAATGGAATAGGCATGAGGTGGTATACCTATTGGGAGATTGCTTTTTTGCACCTGACTTCTTTACACATTTTACTAAATTTTTTTTTTTTAGTTTCTAGGAGACATGATTATGACATAAACAGTGAACTCAGTTAATGAAGAGCTGTCTTCTTGGTTCCCCTAAAACAATAACTCAGAGAGAGGTGAATGGCTTGATTAATTTCTATGTGTCATTAACTTCCATGCCCTCAGATGACAGACAACATTAATATTCACAGTGTGAATTATTTCTCTGCTGATTAGTTTAGGAGAAACAGACAATGAATGTACTTATCTCATGATCTAACACTGTGCCCAGCAACCCTTTGGATTCCCTAAAACTCGAAATGTCCCTGCTGCCCAAACATCTTTTCATTACTCATTTTAGGCATCATGGCTGTGTTTTCATAAGACAAAACTCTGTTGCAAATATTAACTGCAAATGTAGACAGAAGCTAAACAAATTTCAGAATGACTAGGAAAGTACGGACTGATGTATTGATATATACCTTTTTTTAAATTTAGCTGACTTAAAACTGATGAGTGTGTAGGCTTTATCTTTAAAATGTTTTCTCAAATCTCCCAGTCCATTAGACTTAAGTAGTTTAGAATTCAATGATCTGATTGCAGGGTTCAGAGATTATTAGAGCAAATGGGGCCTGATCAATGCCTTGGGTTGTCTTTTCAGTGTGTTAATTAATTAATCAACAGGAACAGAAATATGTGTGTAATGTAAATTAACTTGGTCTCAAGTTACTAGAAAACCAGAATTGGTTGTATGCAGAATAGGAGAATCCAAGAGTAGCATGATATTGGTGCTTTTGTCTGTGCAACACCGCTTTCCTTGGTGATGTCCTGAGCTAGAGGTATTAGAAGGATTAGTGTGATTGTTTCTGATGTGCTCTCCTGGAGAAATGAGTAAGTTTTTTGAGGCAATGGGAGAAATTCAGGAACTGAAATGTTGAATTCATTCAACATTATCACATAAGTCATTCAATCAAATCAATTCATTAATTGATTCCATTTATTGTCACTATTTCTCTTCATTTACATTAACTCCCCCCAAACAGGTTGTTTTGCTATAATCTAATATTGAATACAGTTCCCCTGATCCCCAAGTGTACGTTAGTTTGCAATATTTCCCCTTAAACTGAAGTAATTTTATACGGTCTTTTCTGTTATCTTTGCCAATGGTTTTTTTAGTCTTTTTTTTTTTTTCCCATAGCTTTTTCTTTTGTGTGGAAAGGTGCAAGCTTTGTTCTCCCTTAGTTGCTCTTTGTTAAAAGTCTTCTATCCTTGGTCTTGAGAATACATGAAAGTGTTGTGCTGTTTTTCCCAAGGACTATTCATTGCCCCCATCACATGGGAAGTTTATATGCTTGATTTGTTTTGGAGATTGAAGACATTCTTCTATTCCTGTATGTGGACCTCTACCTTAAACTGCATTCAGGGACCAGACTAGCTCATCACTCAGGTCATCTCTTTGTATCAGTCAGCTTTGTTTAGAATCAATAAAGTTTTTAGGTTCAAACCTCGAAGTACTTCTTGTCAGGCTTCTTGCTCCTGTTCTTATGTGGCTTTTTACGCACACAGCAATTTTTATTAACAATAAGAGGGTAGTGTGCATAGTTGGGATAAAATTTGAAACTGGGGTTTCAGAAAAGAAAAGGAATTATCAGTGCCAGCATTTGGCCTCACGGTTCCTACAAACAGGTAAAATCAGTGTTCAATTAAAGCACCAGAAGGTGGTCTGTCACAAACCCCGTGGACTGGAGCACTAGGGCTATTTCAGCTGCTCTGCCCTTACCTGCTATTTTTGGAGACAGCAGTAGCAATTGACCAGCCACCAGAATGTTCTGTTTTAGTGAAACAACCTGTGATATTATGTAAAATTCACTCCTAAGACCAAAGGTCATGAAGTTGGCTAAGCCTGGCCAATAGATCCTTTGCCAAACTCTCTCCCTATTCAGCTTTCATATCTGCAGCAGGAGGGGAAAGACAAAGATGTTGGTAAGGCAAGTTCTGTGCAGGTATTTCACACTCATCGCACAGAGACAGTTTTTTGTTCTGTCACTTGTGTGATTTTATTCTGTGTGTACATAGACAGATTCCTTAAATCATCACATAAGTTATAAATTCCATTTTGTTTCCATGAACTGTGAGTCTCCCTGTGTCTGGGGCTGTCATGTGCTAACAAGAGACAGGAGGAGTGCCAGGGTGTCAGTCATTACAGACTCTCTCCATCTAGTTTACTCTTAACTAGGAGTGGCAATAGAGGAATAAGGACATCATATCCCTCCTGGGAAGAAACAAGACGAAACAGCCAGGTGGTAATATTTGGACTTCAGGACCAGGAAGGATTTTTGGAAGCAGAAACAGCTTGGTCAGGAAAGACAAAGTAATGCACAGACACACCAGAGGGGTCCTTGTGACACACTGGCAGTAGGGGGGCAATGGAAGCTGCCATTCAAGTAAGTAGCTGTCTGCCAGTGGGGAACAGGAGGAGAAGCTCTCTGAGCACCAAAGGGGATCTCACAAAACCTCGAGGAAAATTCAACAGTGAGGAAATGTAGGCAGAGAGATATATGTGTGTTTACTATTTCATATGGCTCTTATGGTCATTAAAGTGAAGAATGGCTGCTTTTGAGACAGTTTGCCAAGTCTGCATTACCTGATTCAACTCTGTGGTATCCTGGAGAGATAAATTGTCACTCAGATGTTGACTATGACTGAGTTCTGGGAAAGAGTGAATCAAAGCCATGGGGATTCAGCAGCAGTCACAGGATCTAAGCAGGGGTCTCTGTTTTTAGAAGAGAGAAGAAATTGCCTGGAGACCCAAAGCAGATAGAAAAACTTCAAAGTGGTTTTGCATGGAAGCAGACTGAGGCTTTGTGAGTGGCCCACAAGAGGTGTAATCTAGGCTAAAATATCTCAGCCTTTGAATTCTCACCTGTAGTAAAATGAAAGTGACTGGAAGAACACCAAGACTCGCATATAGTAAGATAATAAAGGGTATCATTAGTGGCTCCAAGCATTATGTGGCAAACTCATATACACAAGCAAGCCACAAAATGTAAGTCAGACCCTCGTGCGTTATCCTAATTTGCACTAAACCCAAGAATAATGATTCCGACCAACAGACAGGCTGTTATCTCAGGCTCAGTGCCATACTACCTTAGCTACATTGCTTCTGACTGCTTTGGAGCATGGGAAAGGGCAGCTTGTGGTTGCTTGCAGCATGGCCAAGGTAACTCATGTCTGCACGTGACCACATGCACCCTGTCTTTGAAGGACTCGGGTCAGATTGCCACCATTTCAGTCAGACTTTGTGTTTTTTCTCACATGGGATTACGGCCAGTGTGTAAGAATAGCTTTCTAGGATGAAGTCAAAGCACCAGCTCTTCTGAGGCAATTTAAAAGGAGTGAAATGCTCAAGAGAATAGTGTGAGCAAACCGATGTAAGGATTCTGCTGCATAAACTGCAATTTTTGTAATTTGTTTTGGAAACGAGGGAAGTGTACTTTGCTGTATACTTTTGGTTTGCATAAATTCAAAAAGTGTTCTGAATTATTTTTTTCTGAAAATATAACTTAACTGTTGAGAGGGAGGTGAAGCTTTTGTAACGAAAGGAAAATACTGTAATAGGAAAATTGGGGATTAATGTGATATCCATATTTCAGACTTATTAGGTCTGAAAATAGATGAACTCAGGAGATTACTTTGTATGATTTTTACATATGTAAATGGACATATAATTATCTATCTACAAAATATTAGTGCATATTTACAGTATAATAATTAACTCAACTTTATAAGCAAATTAAGATTGCCTCAAATTTACATACAATGTGAAGAAAAGTCCCTTTATCCTCTGTAACTGCAGCATTTGGCAGATTCGGGAATAAATAATCTTTTGTGGCAAGGGTATGCCTTATCAAACATATGCAGATCAGTGCTAATTAATGCTAATTAAGGTTTCCTGTCTATCTAGCTGGAAAAACGTCCAAATGTTATGAAATCCAGTTAGTATGCCTATTACCCTAATTGTTTTATATGGGATGGTTCTTAATTAAAATATGTAAATTGACCTTAATTGCTATATACTAATGGAGGTTCATGTTATCTCACTAAAAATGACAAGATGGTGAGGAGGGGTACTTAAACAAATAAGTCTGATACATTTGTAAATAAATGACCTTTACTCAAAATTATTTTTAATTGGAAATTGGCAAAAGGAACATTTTGCCATGTATGTTTCTCTTTAGTTTTAAATAATGTCAGAATTTACAGTTCTTTGTTAATATAGATCTGGTGACATTGCAACTTAATTAAGACTACTAAACAAGTCAACATTTTGTGTATTTACTGTATGTTTCAAAATTGTTTGCTAACCTCATGTTGACCTTCAGAAATGTCATGCTTTACAATATTAAACTTCTTTTTCACTATTTTTTGTTTTATTTTTCATTTTTGATCCCTTTTAATCATATGGTTTTATGTGTGAAGTTTGATGTACTACTAGTGTACTTCTGCTGGTGCCTTTGCAGCAGAGAGGCTGGTGAGCAGGACCTCTTTGTGCTTCACCTGCGAGTGTAGTACATGGACTTTGATCATCTTTGGGGAAAATAGTTCTCATCTATGCTATTATGTGACAGAGGCATACACAGGTTTCTACACAAAGTCTTGTATGCCCTCTGCCCAACACAGAAGCATTATTTGAATAATGTTTTGTAGGACAGTTTTTAAGTGCCCCATATTGGTATTTTTTGATAATTATCGTATCATTTCACACATACAGCAAACATTTCTCCTCTGATATAAAGAATTTAATCAGAGAATCTGCTAGTTTAGAGAACTGCCCTATAGGTGTAGCTTTTAGTCATAATAACAGAAGATTTTTAAAACACCTGGTGCATTTAAGTTTATATTATATACATTATTGACATACACCCTCTGGGGCAAAATCGGTCTGAAAGTATTTGCTGTTTTGCAGGATATTGTGACCAATGTTTCTCCAAGGATTGTGCGTGGAACTACTTCAGGTCCTATGTACGGCCCAGGCCAAGGCTCTTTTCTAAACATTGAACTAATCAGCGAGAAAACAGCAGCATATTGGTGTAAAAGCATTGCTGAATTGAAGGCTGACTTTCCAAACCATGTAAGTGCCACTCAGTCATAAAGATGCAACATACTTATTTAGAATATCCAGTTTACAAATCTGTGAAAACTCAAATATTTAGTATTTATTAAGTAAAATGCAAATTGCTTTATTAACATGAAACTAAGTTGCTAAAACCAGAAAAGCCCATCCAACTGTATTTATGACAGAAAATTCTGTGGAATGACTGTTATGCAGAGAACAGTCATGATGTTTTAGTAAGGTTGATGTTTATATTCAAATAATATCAAGGAAAAGAGTTGATCCCAGTGTGGATGCATGTCAATTCTTTAATTATTTAAAGTTATAATTTATAATAATAATTGTTTCTGTGAATTGAATTTGACCACAAAAGGAATATTTTTTTTCATTCTTAATCCAAATGTGAAAAATAGTTATAGTGCTTTTATAAGCAATTGACTGCTTTGGGTGGAAAAAAAAATATTTAAAGTTAACTTCACTACAAGGATAGAGTTTTGTTAGAGGCTCTGGGGAATATCTGTCTCAAAGGTAATAATGAAAATTGGGAGCAATGATTCCAGCTAGCTGGCATAAATGGTTTACAGCTACTGTTCTAGTGTATAAGAACAATGAGGTGAAAAGTAAAATTCTCTTCAATCATTGTCTCGAAAGGATAGTGCTAGAAATCCCAGAACCTGCGTATCTTCTGTCTTGAAGTTATTACCTCCATGGCTCCACTATGAGCTAAGTAAGTGAAAGCTCATGAAAATATCATGACATGAAGATTATCAGGGTTTTTTTCCTTATTCCTTGTTTAAAAACATATGCATCAGCATGTATAAAAGTGTTTAAAGACAACATATTGTCAGTAAAAGTTAAGTGCTGCATGTTTAATATTCTACTTTGCTATGAATGGACTGTGTGTTTTTTGTCGCTTTATTTACTATGACTGTATCGTATTCCCTGCTTTTGATTTTAACATCCTTTGTCAAAGTCCTGGATATTGCATGCAGGCAAACTGGTGACCATTCCTGCTGTGGGAGTGCTATCCCAGTGCAGTCTTCACCAAAAATCCTTCTCAGAGCTTTGTGCTTGAGATTAAACCATTCTCTTCTGTGAGAAAAAACACTAGCAACATTTCAAAAGGAAGATTTGAATTTTCTGAGTCCTAGCATCGTGTGTGGGATGAAGAAGTCCCATTCTTCCAAAGTTCCTGGGGTGAGCATCTTCTGATCATCCCTCATTATGTGTGAGTTATGACTTTGAGAATGTGAATTCAGCTCCTGCACATTGGCTGTGGCTGCTACTCTGGCATCTTTGAGGTTGGTAACGCCTGCGTGGGCATTGGGGAAGCAGCACCCAGGAGCAGACCTTGGCATTGCTTACAGGGATTTTTAAAACGTGCCTGTGAACTCGTCTAAGAACTGTCATAATTAAAATGGTAAATTGTTGCTAACTGAAAACAGAATTTCGTTCACTGAGTAGAAATCTCTTGGTTCTTATTTTGAGATATTCTGTATAATTAAAGCTTGCAGAATTTTCTTCCTCCAATTTCTGCTCACTCCTTCAGAAAGGCTTTTTAAACTTTTTGAGTTTTGTTAAACCAAAACCAATTTCTGAGAACTGTTTGGGTGAACTTAAAATTAACAAGTAAAGAATGACATATTCTGTTAAAATGAAGGCCAAGCAGATGAGAACACAAGTGATTACAGGAAAAAACTTTATCTTACTATGACAAATTTTAAAAGCAAATCAAAATTTATACATAATTACTTTTTCTAGGTAATACAAGTAATTTAAGGTAAGATTTATCTTGCAGGTGAAAAGGATAGGAGTAAAATAGCAACCTCACTAGAAGATGGTCACAGAACAGCATCCTATCTTGTGCTATTGGGAAGAAGCAAAACTATAAAGGGCAGATAAATCCCCCCAGCAGAGGCTAGGATGTAAAATAAATTTTGCAATGGGTTGTGCAAGAGAGGACCACCAGTTACAGCTCAGTAGGTAATGTCACTTAACTGTGACATGTTGCCTCTATAAATCAGGAACTAGCATCTCTTTTGAGCAATCTTCACCCCTGTAGTGGGTGGCCTCATTCTTTGACTCTTCTGGCTCCTAATTCTTGCTTGTAGCTTGCAATTATCTCTGACTGGCAGTCTGTCCCAGTTTTCTCTTCTATTAGATTCTCCCTTCGACCCTCTCCAAGTGAACTAGGGCAAAAGCTGCCGCCACCAGAAACTTGCTTCAGTGCCACTGGCAGTGAATAAATTATTTGTAAGGGTCCAAGCAGATGAAAAAGCAGAAAGCCAAGGTGTCTGGTTTTTGTATGTTGCTGATGGAGTATCATCAAAAGCTTGGCTGTTTGAATTTGGGATTTTTTAAATTGAGTTAATGTAATATCACTGTTGCTGTCTTTTTAGAAAGCGCACACACAAAGAAATTAGATGGCATGCACAATGCAGGTCCAAGATTATTTAATTTTTTTTTTTAAATCAGGTTATTCTCTTAATGATTTGCAGTTAATTGTGTTCATTCTCGTACTTCAGTCATCTCAGTAAGGTGTTACTTCAAAAACTGGCTGAGAACATTTAAAGCTTATGGTGTTATCCAGCACTGTTTATTGTTAGATTTTCAAAGGATGCAGTTTTAAAAACCTTGCATCTAGTGCTTTCGTATATACCAAGAAAGTAGAGACCTTCAGTCAGAGAGCTGTGAAAATGAGAAGAAAATGGGTCTGCTTATATTTGTCATCTTTTTTTTTTATTTTCCCAGATATTGTAATTTTAGTTATTTATGTCAGACTATTTTTGTGATGGTTAGCTAAGGGGTTTTTTTTATGAGAGTCTTCTAAGTATATTTTTCTGTGTCATGGCCACACATAGCATCTGATACAACAGGATTTATCATTCTCTGCAATTATTATTATTCAGCATAAAATGGATTTTGGGGGTTTTTTTAGTAGTAGAGACAGAACTTGAAAGTGAGAAAAGATGGAACAATTATTTTATTAATTTCATAGTCTAAATGTAATATTAAAATACTGCTAAATTAGTATAAAGCTAACCCCTTATTGAAAAATTTTGCATCTCCACTTCCCCCAAAAAAGGTTGTTTATAAATTGCTATATTAATCTAAAACTCAAAAAAAAGTGAAAGGAAAATATCAATAATCAGAATTTTAAGACTCAAATTTATTTACTCTTTCCTGAGAGGACTGATCACTGAAAGCATAATCATAGCTTGGTAGTCTGTTCTCTTTACTCCCTGCTATAGAGAAGCATTTGGGGCCCATAACAGTTGTTCCTGTGTAATACGAATGTTACCTCAACATCATAATATGAAATAGGAAGACTCTCCCTTTCTAAGGCCTCCTTAAATTGGCTTGGAATAGCAGGACAGAGATTCGGAAGTAGGGAGTGAGGGAGTAGCTGGGTAGGGGCTTAACTGCTTTCTGGAGGTCAACCTACCACAGATGAGAAATGCATAACGTTATCAGTTTGTGTTTAAAAGACTAGGCTATATTTGGGACCTGCAGTATTTAAAGTGCTTTAAATGGCAGGGCAAAAGAACTAACAATGTCACAAGTCCCACTTTCACGTTCTATTCACTGAGGAGATACCTGATTGTATGCTGTATCGATGTACTTTCAGCCAAAATTTAGCTGAAAAAATGACAGTTTATGGTATATTGAAGAAATTAGCTTACCTATGAAATATGAATTTNAATTAGGGTTGTTCCGCCTGGAGAAAAGGAGACTTAGAGGTGACCTTACTGCTCTCTACAACTTCCTGAAAGGAGGTTGTAGACAGGTCGGGGTCGGTCTCTTTCGCCAGGCGGCAACAGATAGAACTAGAGGGCATTGTCTCAAGCTGTGCCAGGGTAGGTTTAGGTTAGATATTAGGAAAAAGTTCTTTACAGAAAGAATTATAAAGTATTGGAATAACCTGCCCGGGGAGGTGGTGGAGTCCCCAACACTGGACGTGTTTAAGAAAAGATTGGACATAGTACTTGGTGCCCTCATTTAGTTATTGAGCTATGGTGTTAGGGTATGGGTTGGACACGATGATCTCGGAGGTCCCTTCCAACCCGGATATTCTGTGAATCTGTGACACAGTTGCCAAATCCTTTCTAAACCTTCCTAAAACAGTAATTGGTGCCCTGTAGGTGATGATAAAGTAAGCACGTCGATTAAAAATCTTAATATGCAACTTACTTTGGGTCTGAGCATGTGCAGGAGGTCACAGCAGTACAAATAAAGAACTTTGACAGGACACTTCTTAAAATAGATTGCAGGGGAAATGTCATTCCTACCAGGCTAACAGAAGTCCATCACAAACAAGCAAATATCTGAGAAATCTGTAAGTTAAGAAAGATCTGAGATCTTGGAAGAAGATACCAAACTGACTATTTTTCAATATCACTTTAGTTAGTATACTGAAGTCTTAAAAGTAACTTTTTGGCCTCCTCGCTCAACACAAATGAGTTTGCTCTCCTGCATGACTCTGGGGAATGTACATAGGATACCAGATTGTCAGCTGTGACACCGAATCTGTGATTCAGATATCAGTGTCATGATGCGTTGAATTGAGAAACCTCTTCTGCTAGAAACATTAAGTACTTTGGACCCCTAAACTAAGCTGAAAATTCTTGTCTTAATGTTTGTTCTGCTGCTTGCGGAATGTTGCTGACAGTCTCTCTGACAGTTACTCAGCAGAGAGCAGCTTTTCAAAGCTGAAACTGTTAAAGATATATTTTTATTCAACATTTTGTTCAGAATGTCCTAGGAACACCTGTTGGCAATAGCCATGCTAGAGAGTGTGTGAGAACAGATCGCTGGATCCCAGGCTGGTAACCAACTTCTTGGTAGCATTGTGGGGGTTTTGTTGGGGGCTGCTGTAACAAAACCAAATTTCGTTTAATTCTATGCTGTGAGGATAGGAAGAAATAAGGAGCCTTGCTCCCGTAAATAAATTATGATGGAGAAATATGCAATGTTCAAAAAGATTTCATAAAGTTATAAACTGAATAGAAATAGATTTGCAACAGCAATAATAGTTATTTGGATAGTTTACTTGGAGAGGTTTGATTAATTTTCCAAAGTAATCCCTGAAGTGGAGTCATCAATCTTGTGTATTGGACCAGCTCTGGTTTTAATAACAGTTTTCATGCATGGACTGTGAACAACACGTATCTATTTATATAAACCTTTTTCCTGTCTAAGTCTGCACTAATAGTAGACCTTGTAATCTAGTTACTGAGAAGAATTGACTAGAATATCTAAAATTGCGGTAGATCTCCTTCGAGACTTAAGATTAAGGCACATTTTTAAGATACAGAGGAATCATAGACTTCACAGCTTTACTGTGAGAAGGTCAAAGTTGGATTTCTCACTAGAGCTATTAGGAATAGTTTGTGTGTTTTTGCAGGTATTATTTTAGCTTTTGTTTTTAATGGATGTTTAGAGGCCTGTGGGATGTTGTATAAAGTACATAGTATTTGCATTTTNACTTGAAAGTGAGAAAAGATGGAACAATTATTTTATTAATTTCATAGTCTAAATGTAATATTAAAATACTGCTAAATTAGTATAAAGCTAACCCCTTATTGAAAAATTTTGCATCTCCACTTCCCCCAAAAAAGGTTGTTTATAAATTGCTATATTAATCTAAAACTCAAAAAAAAGTGAAAGGAAAATATCAATAATCAGAACTTTAAGACTCAAATTTATTTACTCTTTCCTGAGAGGACTGATCACTGAAAGCATAATCATAGCTTGGTAGTCTGTTCTCTTTACTCCCTGCTATAGAGAAGCATTTGGGGCCCATAACAGTTGTTCCTGTGTAATACGAATGTTACCTCAACATCATAATATGAAATAGGAAGACTCTCCCTTTCTAAGGCCTCCTTAAATTGGCTTGGAATAGCAGGACAGAGATTCGGAAGTAGGGAGTGAGGGAGTAGCTGGGTAGGGGCTTAACTGCTTTCTGGAGGTCAACCTACCACAGATGAGAAATGCATAACGTTATCAGTTTGTGTTTAAAAGACTAGGCTATATTTGGGACCTGCAGTATTTAAAGTGCTTTAAATGGCAGGGCAAAAGAACTAACAATGTCACAAGTCCCACTTTCACGTTCTATTCACTAAGGAGATACCTGATTGTATGCTGTATTGATGTACTTTCAGCCAAAATTTAGCTGAAAAAATGACAGTTTATGGTATATTCAAGAAATTAGCTTACCTATGAAATATGAATTTAGCCAAGTAGAACTCACCTAATGATATGATCAGCAATGAAAATTGTGCAGAAAAAAATAGTTACTTTTACATTAGCAAACATCTACAAAAAGTAGGAAGTGGCTGAAAAAGTTGAAAAGGAAATAATGAAACATTAGAGGAAGATTTACTGCTAAAATTTTATATTCACATACATGACAATAACTACAATCTGGCTGTTACGTGTGCTGGGAACTGTGAATACTGGTAGTGGCAGTATGTCTTGGTGTGGTGGTAAAGCAAGGAGCTGTAATCTTTTTAGCATTTGCACTGAGAATAAAAAGCTTGAAAAGAGCAAGGTTTGAAAACGGTAAAATATTTCTTTGCAGAAAAATGTGAACTGAGGGTTCAGTAAGAAGGTGATGGACACATCTTGAGTATTGTGTTCAGTTTTGGGCCCCCCAGTTTAGGGGGGATCTTGGGATATTAGAGCGTGTCCAGAGGAGGGCGACGAGGTTGGTAAGAGGCTTGGAGCACAAG
>WEIV01008299.1:0-16946 GCA_013390005.1 Calyptomena viridis
TGGCGGCGGAACAGGAAGCGGGAAGGAGGCGCCATGTCGAGCCCCGCTGCGGAGGTGAGGAGACCGGCCCCGCTGCCGGGGTACGGGGGGTGCGGGAGCAGCGCTGTGTGTTTCGCCGGGGGCAGCGGGAATGCGACGTACGGCTTCCCTTCCTCGGTACTGCCGGGTGAACCGCTGCCCATTGCCGTGGCGTGGGGGTGAGGGGCCGGGAGAGCCCCAGGGGACACGAAGCGCCCGGGTGCTCCGCAGAGCCGGTTTGCCTTTCAGCACGGCTGGCACTGGGGGCGAAAGGTAGCGGGGAACTGCTCCCTGAGGAGCGGGGGCTGCTGCCTGGTAGGGCCGGGGTTGCACCTTGTCCTGCCCGGAGTGTGCCAGGGGTCCGGGAAGAGGGGGCATTTCGCCCCTGAACAAGACAGCAGTGCGTCCGCCTTAACCGAGACGGGTGCGGGGATGTGTAGCAGGAACGGGCACGATGAGCCAGGGAAGGTTTAGGTTGCACATTAGGAAGAATTTCTTTACAGAAAGGGTGATTAGATGCTGGAATGGGCTGCCCAGGGGGATGGTGGAGTCACCGTCCCTGGAGGTATTTAAGGGGAGACTGGACGTGGGCACTTAGTGCCATGATCTAGTTGTTATGACGGTGTTCGGTCATAAGCTGGACTTCATGATCTCGGAGGTCTTTTCGAACCTAATTGATTCAGTGATTCTGTGAAGTTTTAACGACGGATTTGGAGAAAAAACACAGTGTACTTGTGGATCACAGTCACATGTGCACTGGCCCACCCATTTCATGGGAACGACTGCTGGCAAATTTGGAGGCTGATCCGCACCAGGTTTCTTGGGGTGGTGCCCGAGGTGGAGGTTATGGCAGCGATGCCCAGCTGCTGGTGTGAGCCCGACCCCAGACCTCAGCCAGACAAGCTGTCACCTGTGGCTGCCTTCAGCTGCTTCCTGGCAAGTACATGTGGCTGGGCTGCTGCTCCCTACTGCTGGTATTGTCCTTCTGATTTATATCAAAAGTGGCTCTCATTACACTCCATAGAAGAGGCTGACCTTGAAAAATGCAGGATAGATATCTGTGGTGGTACTATCATGGGAATTTTTTATGTATTTGTTATATTGGTCACCGTGCAGCATTGATGTCTTGAAATAAGACATCCTGACATAAATACAGAAAGGAATGAGAGAGTTCACAGTTTTCAGTGTAGTAATTTTAATAGTTAAATGTATTAAAACCCACGTCATTTCAAGTGTATTTCACATCTTACTTCAACCGGTGCATCAGGTGTCTTGATGAAGAAGGAAATGATGTACTTTCATATTTAATTATTCATGTTATAGTAGAAGGAATTTTAGCAGACACTAATAATATCTTAAAAATACCTTTTGATTATATCATACGTTGTCTCTGTAGAGGGGTCAGGAACATATGTGGTCTTCTACATACAAAGGATTTATATTTGAAGGAAAAAGTTACATGATTTTTTAGGTAAAAAAGCTATAAAAGAACGATAAAGCGATATCTAATCTAAGTATGGCCCTGGCAATGGAATGACAAGTAGAAGTAGTGTGCAGCTGAGGCTTAACTAAAAAAAATAATATTAAAGCAATAAAATGTCTGTATTCTTCTGACAAATGATAAAAAACTCACAGAATTTCATAAAGCAAGTTTTTATTACTTATGTGTTCCATTTTTATGTCTATTTATCAGCATGGTTATCCATAAAAAGACATTGAAGACTGAACATTTGCTTTTGCTTGTAGCGTGCTAGAATTGAAGTGCTTCCTCTCTGTATATTAATAAGAATAATCTTTAAAGCTATTTTGTCAAGTAAATGTATTCAAGAGAAAGAATTGCTTGTTCCTCCCAGAAATGATTCATATATTCTTTCTAAAGTATTAAGTGAACAAATGTACTTTGGATAGATATGTCCTAAGTCCACTTGTACTTGTTTAGTTAGGTTCCTGTCTTCAAGCCTGTTTCATTGGACCTTCTGTGCCAATGCAGATGCTCACTGAAAGGAGGGTATGAGATCCAACTCAGGAAAGCTTTGTTTAGATTGAAGTTGTCCAGGTTTCAGATCAGGACATCTGCAAGAGGATATAAACAGTATTTATGAGGACTGAAAAACAGGTGGTCACACTGTCACTTAAAAGCCAGTGTTAACCTGCACTTCACAACATATTCTTCTCTTAGGTAGGTTTAAAAAAACCCACTCAATTAATTCTGCCAAGTTAAACAAACAAGAAATTCAAAAGGAAATTACAAAATAGTGGAGGAAAACTCTAATACCAAGCATGAACATGAGGGGTAAGATCATTATAGGTAAACAGGGAAAGAATTACCAGTCTTTTACAGTAGAACATGCCCCATTGAGTCCTAATGTATTAGAATGAATTATGAGTCTCTATAGCTGTCCAGTTGTGGAAGAGATTAGCTAATAACTCCACTTGATACTTGTAATCTGTAACTTGTTAAAAGTAAATTTTTTAATTTTTTTTTTGCTCTTTAAAGTATTTTATTTAAAAGGTCAACCATAGCAATAGAAATAAAGGTATCAGTGGAATAATGTGTTACTTGTTACATTTTCAGGGTTTCAACTAGTTAACTACTTAATTCAGTAGAAGAATTCACCTGGTTAAGGCAGATAGGATATAGGAAAAGCTAAAATATCTTCCAGTCAGAATCAGTTTAATTCTAAACCAAGTTATTAAAAGAAGCCATTAGCAAAGTAACATCTCTGCCGAGATGTGTGTTTCTACTCTAACATCAGCTGAACATCCTAGAACTCAACAGCTGTAGCCATTCAATTTGTAAAGAATTTTGTCATCTAGTTTTTGCCATGAAACAAGCCATGATGTTTCTAATCTGCTGTAGCTGTAATATTTTGACCCTTTTCCTGAGCTCTGACTTATACCCTGATGTCAAATGAAGCCAGTGGCTAAGTAGTCTGGTAAGGGCAATAGCTTTTCCTGTCTCATTAAATCCATGCATATTTGTTTGATCTTACTTGAAAAATGTGCTGACAGCTCTGGTTTTGGATTGATCCCTGAGGCTTGAGAATTTAATTTTGCACTCTATTGATTGTTTTATTTTTTTAAAGAAAATAAGGATTCTATTTTAATCAAAAATGGGGATTCTGGGAGAAGCAACTCCAAAGCAGGATTAAAAATTGTCCTTGTAAAAGAGGCTCCTCTGTGCCTCTTTACATGAATGTGGTGCACTCTGCCATCTCTCCCCTTCAAACTCCCTGTTTTGGGAAGAAAGCTGTGGGGGAATTTCAGTGAGAGAAACACAGGGTAGAGACAGTATAGATCCAGATTAGTTAAGAGCACTGTATTTGAAGCAGTCTTTGATGTAAAAGATGTAGAACAAGGCTGTTTCTCCATAGGAGTCCTGTGTTCTCTGCTGCTTCTGGGTCTGTCTGTGACTGGGAGGTGACTGTCTTGGTCATTTAGCAGTCAGTGGTCATGGACAGCTGGAAATGGTACTGTTGTATTGGCTTAGTTCTTATTGTATTAACTTAGCTTTATTCACGTGGCTATTCTTTGTGGATAAATTTCTGTCTAGTTTAGAATTTTTTAGGTGTGGGAGGCACTCCTGCTGAGAGGCAGGGAGAACTCTAATTTTTGCTAAGATGAAAGAAAAGGCCCAGTTTTCTTGGTGACGTCTTTGGAATCCGCTCTCCCACTGCAAATAGGATGAAGGAATATTTTGGGGTCTGGAAGCTGGCTGTGAGAGTTCTCTAATTTGTGCTTAGATGCTTGAGTTTAAAATAGCATTTGATATTTTTATTGTTTATATGGAATTTAGTTTGCCCAAAACAAGCTGATGTTTCCAGGGCTGTCCTGTGCACCATCTCTGCTAAAGTATTAACCACATTTTTTTCGGAAAATTTATTGCACCATTAGGAGTGCTTGACTTCTGATCATTGTCTTGGCTGTGGTCTGGATTTTCTTCTGATTGTATACAACTTTTTGAAGAAAAAAATCACCTAGAAGAGATTGGGGTGAGGGAGAAGAGAACTGATGTTCATCCTTCCAAGACATTCATACCTGTCTGTTCGGATGCATTCTGAGTTTGTCTTGGTTTTTCAGGGTTATCTGTGCTGAGGCAAAATAGGCTATGACTTTGCACCAGCTAAGGTGTACAGCAAAGACAAGGCATTTACCCCAAATGGTTTTGTAGAGGGCAATGTTTTTCCTAGAGACTGACTTAGCAGTTAGCAACAAGTGTCTCAGGCTGGGGCTTTTTTTTTGTTTGCTTATTATTTTCTCCTACTTGGTCATTTTACCATTTAAAAATGTTCTGATTTAACTTCACATTATTACAGGATGGCCATATTTTAAACCTGAGGTAGCCTGATTTTTTTTTTTTTTTTAGCAAACTTACATGCTTCTTATTGATTGTCATCATTTATTCTGATACACACAAGTGGTTCATTACACTGTGCAGTCAGAGTGAGAACTCTTAATGATTTGACAAGAAAGTGCCTCATCAGCACATCATTAGAGAGTCTCATTGTGAATACCAGCCAGTCTTTACCTTGTAATCTTTAATATACACTTTGATTCAAACAGATGTCCTTATGAATATTTGGAAAGTCACAGCAGTCAGGTTAAGTCCCCAGTGACTGGACAAAGGGAAGCATCGCTCCAGTTTTTAAAATGGGAAATACTGACCACTGAGCCTCACCTCTGTGCCTGGGAAGATCCTCTGAGAAGATTTGCTGAGGAACATAAAAGGCAAGGAGGTAATTCGAGGTAGCAGAACAATATTACTAATGGCAAGTCATGCCTGACCACTCTGGTGGCCTCCTCTGATGGAGGGATGGCAACAGTCTTTACTCAGAGGGTGGTGAGGCACTGGAACAGATTTCCCAGAGAAGCTGTGGATGCTCCATCTCTGGGAGTGTCCAAGGCCGGGTTGGATGAGGCTCTGAGCAACCTGCCCAAATTGGATCTAGTGATCTTTCAGGTCCCTTCTAACCCAAACCGTTCTGTGATTCTATGCATTGCTAAAGTGAAATGCCTTGTGTAGTTGTGGGAGGGGTGAGGATTTTTTTTGTACTGCAAAAAATTGTGAGACATTTGTTCTTTCATTCTTACATCTCTGTCTTAACAGAGGTGCATGATTCATTTCATAACTTAAGAAAAAAATAGTCTTTCTTAGATTTCTTGTCTCTTGGACAGGAAGCAGCAGAACACTGCGGATTGAGTATGATTCAGTTAATTTTATAAATATTTGCTCAGCAGCACTTGTCAAATTGCATTAAATCAGGTAGAAAAGTGGTCAAATTCCAAATCAAAAAAAAGGCAAATGAAAGAGCAATGTACAGGACAGTGGCTGGATAAGGACTGTACCCTTTCCCTCCTGTCTCTATCCCAGTACCTATGGACTCTATGGGCTTTTTTTGCCAAAATTAGGCAAATAGGTACCATAAAAATATGAAGTCTCCTAAAGGTCATAGGGAAATTGTTTGGGTTTTTTTCTTCACAGGCTGGAGTTTCTCATTTTGCACATTTCACAATATTCCATGGGTTTTCTATGCTACAGCTCCCTCAAGTGGTAAAATAATTTTCCATTTGGAATTGCAGATTGATTTGTGTGAAGCATTTGATTTCTCCTCAGAAGGTTTTGAGGCTTCTCCCAACTTGCTGTTTGTTCTATATGATGTATAACAGAAACAACAGAGTTCAGTGAACAGGAGTCTGAGTAGGGAGGAACTCAGGCTTGCAATACTTGGGTTCCCAGTGAACTTAAGCTAGAAAGTGCACTACCAAATTACCACTGCATCAGTGATTTCTTGTTTCTGCCTATAAGAATGTGAAAAACATGTTTTCTACAGTTGTCTGACATAATCATGTTGTGCCTTGCTTAGGAAGCAGAAGAGATGCTGAATATGAAATGCTACACAGGATTCCCAGTATTATTGAGCTTTGCTTCATGCTTTGAAGGAAATCAGAAGTAGTAAAATGAACCGTTTGATTACCTTGTATGTTCCTTATAAGTTCAGGAATCTCTGTTTAATTTCTGATTATGTAAAATGATGGTCCCTGTCAACCTTGGTGGTAAATGCAGTCCTTACTTGATTTATAGAGCAACAAATGCACAAACAATTTTTTTTTTTCAGAACTCTTTGTTTTAATTTGGAAACTGAGATGAAATGTATGCTCAAGTAGCTAGTGTAATATTTCAGAAGTATTGCTTTTCATCTTGAAGGATCTTAAAACCTTTTGCAAACTAGGTACAACAACAAAGCCAAGGCCATTCCAAGAATAATTCTCTGGAGAAACTTCTCTGGTGTCACTGATTATTTACCTTTATTCGGTGGTGTCTCTGCTGGCTGTTTTGTTGCTTCTGCCAGTTATCAGTGAATATCCCACTCCATTGAAATACTTAATTATGGATTTAATTCTGTTCTTGTAATTTTTTTTTATTACTTACTTTTACCTAGCTTTGCTTATTGAGCTTGAAGGGAGTCCCTGAGTCCTACCACTTTACTCTATGGTGTATGTGTTGAGGAAAGCATTCTCCTAGGTGATTGTTTTGACTGAGGTGTGAATAGTCTGTTAGATGGTGTAATTTCCAAAATTATTTTAAAATAATTGTTCATAACTTGATTTTCATATTCGGTTTTCAGTTTGTTTATTTAACTGCTGCCATAACATTTATGAACTTGAATGTAATATTGGGTAAACTTGAAAGGATCAATGTATGACCAAGAAAATTTAAAATTTCTAATCACAGAATATTCTGAGTTGTGAGGGACCCACAAGGATGATCCAGTCCAAGTCATAACTGAATGGCCTGTATCGGGATCAAACCCACAACCTTGGTGTTATTAGCACCATGTTCTAACCAACTGAGCTAATCTCATAATTATATAAGTATTGCCTTAGTGTGAAAGTCCTAAGGTAGAACCTTGCCACCCTGGTGGGCTGCCTAGGATTCTGTGGATAACCATGAGCAAGGACCACTACCATGAAGCAGATGATATCCATGGACTTAATGCACCATTTCTTACATGTGGATCCTTGCCCTGCAATATTAGAGAGGAGACTTTCTATGAAGGATAGTCCTCGATGAAAGATCAAAATACCTCACTTTTGTCACAGGGTAGAAGTATATGCATGGACAAGTTATCATCAGAGTGCTTTGTATATGGTAATTTCTTTGTGTGTCCATAGTCCTCTATGCTAAATATGGAGAGTTCATGAAGTCATTTTGCATTTGGACAAGTCTATTTCATGGTATGTGAGCATAATACAATATATACATAGATAGGTACAAGAACTGAAGAAAATTACATTTGGAATATGTTGGAAGAAACAGAACTGATCCTAAGGCGTAGGGAAATCATATTGGTTGAACATATAACTGTGTCACCAACTCTGCCCCGAATTGTGTGAAAACCAGTAAATCAGCAGATAATAATTTTCTAATGTCAACTACTTAGTATTCTGGAGACAGAAAACTGTCCTGCCTAGTGAGGGCTGCCCTACATGAAAAGGCACCTGTTTCCCTCACAGCCTCCATGTGTTCCTGCAGCGGAACAGAGGAGTGGATGCACTTACAGGTGCTTTTCTGTATGACAATGCATAAGAGTTCAACTGAAGTATTTGAAAACTGCATCTTGTTTCTCTGATGTTGAAACTTCCCAAGTAATAAACAGTTTCTGTGATAGCCATTGTTGGGGTTTTGCAGGACTTCAGAATGTCAGACCAGGAATACAGGTTGAAATACAGGCTAAGTGACACCTCAGAACATTCACTGTGGAGGTTGCGTTGGTCTGTGGTTCAGGATTATAGAAACAAGTGAAGTCTTATGCTCTCTGTCCTTTTTTTTTTTGTTGTTTGTGGGGCTCTAAGGCCCTTCTTAAAGTTTGAATTTATTTCTGTCATGGAGAAAACAAGTTAGGTGGGCTGGTGGTCATAGAAAGCAACAGAGCATTCAAATTACCCAAATGTATAACTTGTCCCTCCTCTTCCCCCATGCTCAGGAGTTTTCATCGTGGAAATAATGATGCTGCAGGAAACCTCCTTATGAACTCCTTTTCAGATGGACATGTGTAGCTAGCCTTATCTCTATCAGGCAAATGAGTTTTTCTAGAGTAGAATCAAGATGTATGCAATTCCAGACAAAACACTCATTTTGTGCATACATTTAGAAGACTAATTCAAAAGAAGAACCCTTAACACTCACAACACCCCATTCATTTCTGCGTTGTACATTTAATTCTCCTTTTCAGCAAGTAGAAGAATAATGTTGGTAGAATAAACATATTTTTGTGTGTATTGTTTGCAATAACGATGCACTAAGCATTTTTTGGTCAAAGGGCTTGATGAAAAGGAATCAAAAGGAAATCTTATTCAAGCCATGAGACTGCATTCTGAAAACCCCTTTTTATTTTCCTTTATGCATTGGAATATATGTGAGCATGCTTTAAAAATGCTACAGCTGTAAGAAAATATAGAGGGATGTGTCTTTAACATTTAAGAATTTTCAAAATTTGGAGATGTCATTGTTTTGAAACTGTTTTGCTGGTCACTGTTTTTAAACTTCCCTGTCCTGATAATCCAACAGTACTATGATGCCAGAGCTAGCAAGGGAAAGGGCAGCAGTGGAGACATCAATTAAAAGCTTATTACTCTGAATTGTTTCTCTGTTAGCAGGTATAAATAAAAACTTTGGGAAGAGATATAGCATTGTCTCTTGCATAAGAAGTCCACTTAACCTAAACTTGCTGCAGAGTAGCCCCAAACCTTCACTATGCAGGTCCTAATAAAATGTGGTCACCTACTTACTGTTTACTAATTGAAGAAATCCCTAGTATCAAGTTCTCAAAAGCCTGAAAACTCTTACATCTCCACCAGGTGCTTGAAAAACTCATTTAGTTCAGTAATTTTTGGTCAGATGCCAAGTCCTCATTAGCTGGTTAATTTTATTCTTTTGAAGTAACAAAGGCTTCAGGAAAAAGCATGAAATGAAAAAACCACAATTCACAGGTATCTAATCTGTCTGCTGTAGAAGTTAAAATTAACAAAACCAATATGAACTCTGCAAATTTTCTTAAACTTCCTAACTTTATGTTTTCTCAGTCACTCTTAATGTATGTATCTACTTTCCACATGTCAATGACTCCATTATACAGGATACATCATAAATTGGCAAAACCAAACAAATTTGTGTAAAACACAACTCTTCTGTACACAGTTTCAAGAAAATGATGGCAAAACCAGTGATACAAATAAGCTAGTATAAAATAACATAAAATGAAAAAGAAAACCTGTAAATATACAGAAGATGAATTAATTTCGTAACTGCTGTAAATATGATGATAATTTTTTTGCTTTCAGGTTTAAAAATGTCTGATCAGAAAAATATTGTACACAGAACCCATTGTATTGAAAAACTACTGTCTGAGAACAATTTGCAAGATATTGAGGATCATCTTAAAGCACTTGAAGATGTTGATATGACTCTAGAATATCTTCAGGGGACAGAAGTTACCCAGGTTGTATACAGAGTACTCAAGAGCTGCCCTTCAGGAGAGTTGAAAAGGAAAGCAAAGCAGTTGTTATCAAGGTGGAAATCACTTTACAAGAATAACTGTGTTCAGTCAATGCAAGTTAAAAAGTCAGTTGCTGTGTATATGAAAGAGGAAATCGAGCATTGCAGTGTGGTTCCTCGAGAGCAGTCGCTGTCTGAAGGACTATGCCAGCAGGAGGCATTATATGGTACTAATTCCAACACTTTGGTCCCATCACAAAATGTTAACAATGTGGTATGTAGCAATGCAGGAGGCAGTATGAATCAGCTTTCTTCTTCTGAGGAACTATATATTGTTAATGAAGATTCTAAGTCTGTTGTTAATGAAGCAGGTTTGCAGCAGGACCCGATGAGAGCTCTGAGGTGTAAATGTACAGATCTTCTCTATAAAGCTTTGATTGGTTCTGCCACAGGTGGAGAAGAAACTGTTAAGTGGCTAGAGTTATCTAAAGAAATTGAAGAACATATTTTTGCTCTTCATGCTAAAAATGACAAAAAATATAAAAATTGCATCAGAAGTAAAATCTCTAACCTGAAGAACCCTAAAAATTGTCACTTGAAAAATAACCTTTTTACAGGGACTTTGAGCCCAAAGGCTTTTGCTGAGATGACAGTGATGGAAATGGCCAGTGATGAACTGAAACAGCTCAGGGCTCTGTACACAGAATCATCTGTTCAGGAACATCAGCTTCCACAAGTTATTAATGGCACACAGACAAACAAAATAAAGTGTAGGCGCTGTGAAAAATTTGATTGCACTGTCACTGTGATTGCCAGAGGAACTCTCTTTCTTCCAGGTTGGGTGCGAAACAGAAATCCAGATGAACAAATGTTGACTTACGTTATTTGTAATGAATGTGGAGAACAGTGGTATCACAGCAGATGGATTTGTTTGTAACACTATCCCTCTTCAATAAGTGGTTTGGAAACATTGGTATGAGAAGATACCTCTGTTGAAACTGTATAATTTTAAATTCTCTGTTGATATTATGTAGATACTGCCACTAAAAACTGCAAAATAGGTTTTAAAAAATTGCTAATGTATTTTTGAAGATTACTTGAGTAAATCTGTGTGGGTTTAAGTAATATAAATATGTAAAGAAATAAAAGGCTAAAGGTTACGCTGTATCTGAGAATGGAATATTCACTGGTAAATCCATTGAAAGTATTTCAAGTGTGCATTTTTTTCCTCAAGAGACTAAGTACTTGGAAATGTTGTTATCTTCAGCAGGAGTTCTTTCACAGAACCTAGTTTCATTTATGGTAAACAAACTGTTTCCAAAACTGTAGTTCACTTACTTGAATGCATTGCAGAAAGTTAACCATGGATTCACTCCCTAATTAAATCACTTTTTTTAAGTAAGTGTTAGGTTATTAGTTGTTTTGAGAGGTAATTTCTAACAGGAAGAAAAGAAACAAAAGATAGAATGTAAAAGAGAGAGAAAGCAGCTAGCAAATGAAAACAAGAAGGAAATTCCTGCTTTGGTTTTTTATAGCTATTGGAAGGAAAACAGGACTTGTGACAGTCTATCAGTATGCAGTCCAGATTTACAAGGTAAGACAATGTAAGGATGCAATGCAGGATCAGAGGATGGATTATTTCAGAAAAATATGTAAATATATTATTGAATTTATCTCTGTTTAAAAAGTAAAGGCATGAAATTAATAGGTGTTAATCACTAGCCTCTCTTGAATTGGGACATCTGTCCTGAACTGAGAAAATTCATGTTTTTATATAGTGCTGCATAACCAGAAACAATAAATAGAAGGAAATCTAATAGCTAAAGTTTTTATAGATACTTTTGTTCAAGAGTCAACAGGATTCTCACTGATTGTATACTGTAAGCATTTATTTGTAAAAAAAAAATCATCTTAGCATTCTTCTCACTTAAGTAATAGCCCTGTATCTTTTACAAGTGAACAATAGGCATTTTGCAGTTCAAGACCAAAATCCATCAGCAGAGCAGAAAACCCTGGTGAGTATTTGCTGGAGGAATTGAGGGCAGTTCATGCACCCACGTAGCTCTGACAGCTGGGGCTGGTCAGCTCCTCTGGGCTAAGGCACTGCCTGGAGCTCTCCAGCCATGGGACCTGTCAGAGAAAGGAGTTAGGGGCATGACATGGGAAAATAGCTGTTGGTGAACTAAAAGCCAGCCAGGACTAAAAGACAGGCCTTTGTCTGTATGTGGGGAAAATGGTGTGTAACCTGATGAATTATGAAGGGACATTAAACTATTTTCCTGAAAATAAGAAGAAAAATCTTTCCATTCTGTGAGGTGTTAACAGTTAACTTTCAGCAGAGTGATTTACTGTGGCATTACTTAGATTTTTATCAAGTGAAAATGTGTGTTCTAGGGAAAGTGCACTGATGTAAAATATATATTAAAGGTTTAGGTCAGACCCCCAGTGTTCAACTGTGTAACCAGTCAGTTAATATCTGCCCTTCCTTCCCCGCCCTTACCCACGTGCTGGAATTGATGCTTACGAGTAATCCTGCTTGTTTAACTGGGAGTACTTCTGTGTAAATTATTATTTTTAGCTTTCAGTGAAAGTACAGGAAAGCAAACACCTCTGTGTTACTGGTTCACAGTAAGCACAGTGTTGTGTGCAGTCGTTTTGAAGGTCATGTCCTGTTGAGGAGAGCTGTGTGCCAGTACTGTGCTGTGTCAGAACACTGTGGAGCAGAAGACTATTTTAGCTGTGAACAACAGACACTTATAAATAATTTCTGCCTACAGTTGGTTTTGAAGCTATTCCAGGTAATGTAGAGCTCATCCAAGTTTTGTCTTGGCAAAGGGAGATGGACGGTATTTTTGAGAATATATTTCAAGGGTGAAATTTATAGCCATAATATTGACTACATTTGTGACATGATATGTACTATCATTTTCTTTTGAACTGCTCATCACTAAATATGTAGTGCTAAACTATATCTACAGATCCATATTTACTGAACAACTAGGAAAATGTAAGCAGCAGATATCTTAAAACTTTTCCAGATCCCTAAGCAAGACTGCCTCCCTGCTCAAAACGTGAGCTGTGCCAGGCTTAGAATATTTGACTGGATAAGATTGTATACTTTGTCTCAAAACGTCTCTAAAAAAAGTCAGCTTGCAACTACACAGTGTATGCACCAGCAGGAGTATGTAGATCACTGGAGTACAGGGAATATAGAGTCCAGAAACAAGATTCTTTTATTTTATTGGAGTTGCCTTTTTGCACTGTGTTCCAGGTGGTAAAAAGATCTCTTGACTTTTTTAAGCAGAGACAGTTAATTTTGGAACGATGTTTAGCATGTGCATGGTGCTACAAAAAGGTATGTGACATTAGAAGTGATCCACACAAAAAAAGGACAAATGTATGCTGAATAATATATTTGTTTTCACTAGATTTTCCAGAGATGCTGTAAATACAAATAATTCTTGAATCCTGTGATTCAAGAAGCAAATGGTCTTAAACATACATTGCACTCAAAGATCAAGCAGCCTATAGCTGCAGAACTTGTGATAGGTATCTTTGGAAAGTAAGAGCTAAATTAACAATGAATTTTACACAATTTTCAATGTAAAAACAAAGATGCTATTCTGAGAAGTGCTCTGTTAATTTGAGTCAATGTCACTTTCTCAACACCAGTGACAAAACTCCTGGTTCCTAGAAATCCACTGCCAGATCCATTTCATTCTCTTCTGTTGAGCACCTTTTCCATCTCCCTCATAACCCTCTTACTGTGCACATTTTAGGGAGGTACTGGGCTGCTATTTGTTGTTTATAGCTCGCTCTTCCTTTCAAAACGAAAAGGAAATTTGTGCTGTTTATTTTTTATTTAAAATGTGTTCCTTTCCTGTCTGCTCTGCGATGCACATTTGCTGCTAAAACCAAGAACTGCAACCCTTTAAACAAACAAAAAAAATAGCTCTTTTTTTTTCTGGCAAAGAGGAAAGTTACCTGGTAACAGGCTGTGGTTAAGGAGCAAATATGTTGAATTATAGTCCTTCAGGGACTCTTCAGGGTGTAATGGCCCAATCACTGACTGCCTGGAAGGTAAGGAAAGAAACAAAAGCACTTTGATAATTTTTTGGATTGCTTAGGGGCTGGCTTGCTGCATTCTGGTATTAACAGAGCCATAAAGGCAGATGACTTCATATCCCCCTATTTTGTACTGCTGTAATTCAGCCAAGAGGTGAAAAAGTCATGTTTTATTGAGGCCATGTCATCACTTGCCAGGATAGGACAAAGTCTCCTTGCCAACTACAGATAGTAAAAAGCATTATTCACAAGCTCTATTATACAAGAGCTTTGCTGATACAGAACTTCCCCATCCTTGCACACACACAAAAAATTGCCCTTTATTTGCCATTGGGATGGTTTTTGTGCCGTTCTCTGTAACATGACTTAACAGCACAGCTTCATGAGTACGCCTCTGAATAAAATCCTGGATAAGATTGTATACTTTGTCTCAAAACGTCTCTAAAAAAAAGTCAGCTTGCAACTACATCAGGGTGCAAAGTCAGCTTTCAGTGAAGGTACATGTGAGGGAGCAGTGAGGGCAGGTTCTGCACAGAGGGAGGCGAGGCAGGAGTCGAGGTAGAGTGACAAGGCATGCAGGGACAGGGACTTCAGTAAAAAGGGTCACTGTCCCACAGCACCCAAACAAGAAGAGCAGGGCAGGTCAGGTGATAATAATCTGCCAAAACTGGTGAGAACCAGGCAGGTCTGGGGAGGAGGCTGTGCTGTCGAATGGGGGTTGCAGCACAAGGTGAGGTGTAAGAATGGGGCCACCAGGATTTTACAGTGTCTGAGCCAAAATGTGGCTCCTACTGGCAGCAGGCCCCTGGTCAGCTGCCCTCACCAGCGCTGCCCCAGCTCTGCTCACCTGCACTGGGATGGTCAGGCAGCAGTCTCAGGCAGGGGCAGACCCCACAGCACCCACCATTGGGCCCCTATGCTGTCTGCAGAATTTAAAATGGGACTGATTTTAGTGCACGTGCTTTTAACCAGTCCTAGCTGGGTGTTTTTTCTGTCTGATCTCAGAACTGGCAGGTATACTTGATGTGCCTGGCATTATTTGTTCTATGATTTTTTTATTGCTCTATAGCAACTATTGGTTTCGTTAAATGCATGAATAATAGTAACAGGGTAGACAAAAGGGAAAAGAACCTTCAGTTTCTGATCCTCAAGCACTCATGCATATGTATTAATCATGAGTATAACCCTGTGATGCTCCATTATGGCTATAAAATCATAAGCAAAATAGCCATGGTTACACCATGGTTCTTTTCTGTTCCCATGGAAAAGAAATAAAAATACATCTTATCCAAGGAGTTGAAGTATTTTATTTCTAACTAGAACTTGAAAAAATTGAAGTGCCTGGACAAGCTGAAGAAGTAGGTCCATGTGAACATCATGAGGATCAATATGGCCAAGTGCAAGGTGCTGCACCTGGGTCAGGGCAACCCCTCTTGTCAATACAGGCTGGGAGGAGAATGCATGGAGAGCAGCCCTGACAAGAAGGACTTGGGGGGTGCTGATGGATGAGAGGCTGGACATGTGCCAGCCATGTGCCTTTGCAGTCCAGAAAGAATCAAAAGCAGAATGACCAGCAGGTCGAGGGAGGTGATTCTGCCCCTCTATTCTGTTCTCATGAGACTCCACCTGCAGTGTTGCATCCAGCTCTGGGTTTTCCAGCAGAGGAAGGACATTGATCTGTTACAGGGGGTCCAGAGGAGGCCGCCAAGATCATCAGAGGGCTGGAGCACCTCTTCTAGGAGGGTAGTCTGAGACATGTGGGGTCGTTCAGCTTGGAGAAGAGAGGGCTCCATGGAGACCTCTTGGTGGAGTTTTCAAGGGGCTTATAAGAAAGATAGGGACAGACTTTTTAGCAGGGCCTGTTGCAGTGAGACAAGAAGTAACAGTTTTAAACTAAAAGAGAACAGACTGACTATATTCAGGAACACATTTTTTACAATGGGGTGGTGAAATACTAGAACAGGTTGCCCAGGGGGGTCGTAGATGCCCTTTTCTTGGAAACATTCAAGGTCAGACTGGATGGGGCTCTGAGCAACCCGATCTAGTTGAAGATGTCCCTGCTTATTGCAGGAGGATTGGACTAGATGGCCTTTAAAAGTCCCTTCCAACCCAAACTATTCTGTGGTTTTAAATTTCCTTAATGTATCCAAATGTCTGAAAACCAGTGTTGTCCCAAAACAAAAACATGGTAGCTTCACCCCACAAGTTATTAACTGCAAAACAGAGTGACTATTTCATCCACATCTAAATGCAGAATTTTTTTTTCTTTTTAAATCACAAAATAATGCCATAACTGATAAGAACTTATGTGTCTTAGAATTACCATAATTTAAAGAGTCCATTTTTCTGCCTCTCCTTGCTAAAATGCTAAAGTATTTTACTTTAGCATTGGATGAAAGCAGATCTCAGGAAAAAGTACTTGAAAATTTTTGAAGTCTAGTTTTGTTAAATATGAATCATCAGATGTGCCTCTAGCCCAGACTGCTGTTTAATAATCTTGCTCCTGTCAGTAGGAGACATCTCTTTTTGACGATACTGAGATCTTGTTTTCCAGTCCTTGGGTGGTGGTGTAGGTCTGATCCAGAACAACTCTGCAAGTGGCAATTCCAGTCTGATTGCGTCTCCCTTATGATCGGAAGCATGTGATGACTGCTTGAGCAAATGGGTGTACTTATGCCTATCATCACCTATTCCTCTTGATGGTGTGGGAACCTCTTTAATTTCTGCTCTTTTCATTTTAATTATATTTTGCCCTATCCTCGTGGTGAATTTTAAGAGCACAGAAAAGGCTATCACCGGCTTCTTTAGCCTTTTTTCCCTGTGATCTTTTAAAAAGTTCAGATGGTGTTATTGTGAATTATTACAGAAAAAAAGTCTCTGGATACTCTTTTTAAATACTGTGCTATATATTTCGATTGATTCCTTCATTGACACACGTATAGATTTAAATGTCTGTACTTGTAAAGTGAAGCTGCCTTACAATAGTGAGTTTGCTTGCCTGGGGTCCTTAACGTGGAGCACAGCGAGACTTCTGCCTTTAATAAGGAACTCTGACCTGCAAATGCTGTCTAAAGGCGCTTTAGAGCTTAATAATGCAGAGCGCTCTGGAGCAAGTGAAAGTTATCGGTTCCCAGTGGAAACGCGCGGCCGCCCTCAGACGTCCCACGACAGTGACCGATGGGAGATATGCCCCCCGATGGGCCCTTCCGTGTCCCGGTCCCAGGTCCCGCTCCGCACCTTTCCCGCAGCTCCCGGCTGAGCGCGGCCCGGGGGGCGGGGCCTGGCGCCGGGATCGGATCACGTGACCGCGGCCCCGCCCCTCCGCCATGTTCCTTCCTTGCCCAGCGCCCGGCGGTGGCGCAGCCCG
>WEIV01008299.1:16969-54851 GCA_013390005.1 Calyptomena viridis
CCTCCGGGGAGCGGGAGGGCAGCGCCGGCCGGGGCTGTGGGGGGACAGGGCCCCGGGCGCTCCCCAGAGCCCGTGCGGGTGGCGGGGAATGTGGCGTGATCCGGGATCCCGTGACTCCGGGGCAGGCGGTGGCTCCTTTGGAAAGCGGCTCCTGCCAGGCGGTTCCCAGACCCCGCAGCGCTTCCTCGGCACTGGTAAAGGTCTCTGGTCTGTCAGGGTGAAACTCGGTTTCATAGCTATGTCCTCAACACGTTTCAAATCGGTAAAAGAATTGGAGCTCCTTTTACCGTCTCTTCTCGTTGCTGTGTGCTTGGAATGGGCTGCCCGGGAGTTGGTGGTGTCTCTCTCCCTGGAGGTGTTGTAAGGAAAGGCTGGACGTGGTGTTCTGTCGTAGGTTGGACTGGATGATGTTGGATGTCTTTCCCAACCGGACGGACCCTGTTAGTCTGTGCTGAAGAGGGACAGAACTGCTCGGGGCGCCCTTGGGTTTCAGTTCTTCTTTTTGGAGCCAGTGGCTCGGTTCAGCTCCTCTGCAGTTTCCAGTGGCGGCGGTGCGGGCTCAGGTGTGGTGATGTCTGGGGAGCATCGGGATAGGGATGGGGCAGGGTTGGCGAATCGCTTACACCGAGAACTGCCCATTAACCACCCAGACGTGTCATTCCGTGTCACGCGTAACTTGTGCAAAACGGTTGAGTGGATAACAGGATAGTGCAAGAAAGCTAGTTTTAAAGCACCTCTATTAGTGGCCCTTATAGCAAGGTTATATATGACGACATACGTAGAGAACACTTAATTTTTATTAACTTGGGTGGGATAAGCAAGTAGTGAACTTGTTGGCTGAATTTTTGTCAGGAATTATGCTTGTCTGCAGTTAGCTGTCATGCAGCTGCTGTCCCACGTGGTGTTTTCCTTCTTGTCCACGATAATTTACAGCTATGCTAAATAAGCATGTGGGTTTTATTTGTCTTTACTTTTCAAGTGTTGTGCAACACTGAAGTTGTCGGTGCTTGCTTTTTTTAGAGCAAGGGTGGTTGTGTGTGGCTGGTTTGTTTTTTTGGTAGTTTGGTTGTTGGATTTTTTTTTCTATGACTTCTAGTAGTTTATAAGGTAACAAGGTCTAATGGGAGAGATGTTTCTCAGACATACACAAAATATATCCAAAACTTTTTTTCCTGGCACTTTTAATTCCAGAGAAACTTAACCAAAGGATGATACAGCTATGTCTGTATTTCATACCAACATCATATTTATAATGAGCTGTTATTTTTATATGTCTTCTTTCAGGTTGTATGGAGCTCGTTCACTATCTTAATTTTAGTAAAGATTTTTCTATAAAGTTAAAAAGAAACAGCATGTAAAAAACATGAAAACTCTAGCAGTCCATGTTTTGCTCTTGTTTTGCTCAAAAAAACATCCATTCCTTAAATTGAAAATATGTGAAGAAAAGAATTGGAGAGAGTCAAGATACTTAGATTTCAAGCTTTGGTTTATTTTGTGTCAATATAGTAATAAATCATGAGAAATGGATCTTTGAGCTCCTTAGGATTGGAATTTTACATAGATTTTTCATAATGAATAAAAACTCTACGGCAAAAAGGCTTGTAAGAAGTCCCTAGGGTTTTGGGTTTGGTTTTTTTTTTTAATAACGTTTACTCTCCTTGGCGTTTTGTTTTTGTTTTCATTCTCTACAGAGCAGACAGTGTGTTGGCCTGGTACAGTGTAACCCACTTAATGCCTTAGGGATGGGCCAAGTTCATTACATACTTACACTGGGAAGAATATGAATGTACAGTGTAGCCTGACCAATAGAGGCTGCTATTACTAAGATTCCCTGAAGGAAAAAAGAAACTAATGCAAGGGATAAATATGAGCACATATGAGCAGAAATAACTGCTGGATAAGTTATTGAAAGTGGAAGCAGTAACAGAGAAGCAGGTTGCAAGGAGAATGTCAAATAGCTCATGCATTGTTAGAAATGTTGGACCAAAAGCAGCAGCATTGAAGAGTGTTTTGATGTTGGCTGAAAATAACAGAATATTTAAGTTGGAAGATGCTTAACTGTGAGCTGCTGGGAAATGTCAAATCTGATTAAATCCAAATAAATAATAGTTTGCTCATTCTACTTGAATTTGGGGAATGAGGTGGGGGAAGTGAAGGCCAGGTCTCTGGAAGATTAAACTGGCTGAGTTATAAGTGTAGGTATTTCTCCTGACAAGATTTGCTGATTGGCTTTGTGGCTTGACAGAAGTTAGAATAAATGAAGTGTTTCTGGCAGTAGCTACCGGGATGATTTCATGATCCAAGGGTTATGTGGACTTGATTCCTTCCCTTGGCTGCTGCTTCTTTCATAGTCCTGAGTCATGGCAGGCAACAGTCTGAACTAGAGTCCTGAACTACCTTGGAGTTAAAAACAAGTTTATGAAGAAACCCCTAAATACAATGTTTTTGGTATCCAAATGAGTGGCAACAGCTGTATGTCTGGTCAGTTTGGGTTGGGTTCATATTAGAAGTTACAAATAAATTCTGGTGATGTTCTGGTGTTAGATAAAGCACGTCAAGGCTGCTTACAAATAGAGGCAACTTTCAGATAACCTGTCAGCAAACTATTAAACAATTATCAAAAAAACCCCCCCAGACTGTCTTCATAGTGCAATGGTGAAATCATAAATATAGGAAGGAAGACTTGCAAGGAGATTAGAACCCTGATAGGTTGAGCTTTGTGATTAAAGGGCTTCCAGGCTTCCGGAGAACAAGGCAGCTGACAAGTGCCTGTCGGAAAAGGGGTGTTGCTGATCCACAGCTGTTACATCGGGGCAGTTTGGGGGCTCACTGTCTGTGCTTATAACACATCCAAAAGTACAAAGTGTGTATCATCTTGACTTCACATCTGGATGCTTTCCTTTGAATTGAGAGAAAAATTTTTCAAGTTCAAACAGACTTGTGGCCTCTTCTGCATTAAAAAAACATTCTTGTGCCACTTAATTGACCAGGGTGTAAACCACTACCTCCTAAATACAAGAACAAGGATTGGCTAAAGGGAGAAGGGGACAAAAGAGAGAAAATTTGCTTCTGTTGTTTCTTTTGAGATTTTTGGAAACTTGTAGGTCTGCTTTAGCCAACAAGTTTAGAAATGTAAAAAATAGACAAACAGTAAGTGTTGAAAACTGCAGTTTTGGATTCTGCCCCTTGTGCTGCAACTCTGATAGTTCATGGGACTTCTTTTCAAACATTTTATAGAGAAACAATTAATGACTAATGAGGGAGTGAATTTAGATTTCTATTGAAAGGCAAGTTTTTGTCAGTCAAATACTTGAAGTGTTGATGTGCCTTCTTAAACTATTAATACCTGATACCAGTGGCTTAACAAAATAAGGTGGCTTAGCAAATAAAATTGTGAATAAGCTTCAAAGCTGACATAGATGTGCTGTGTATGTATAAATTTGAAGAAAGGAAGTTATGAAATATGGTCAGTGTTATGCTAGTTGTGGAACTGCTAATTCTGCTTGTTGGTAACTTTAGCATTTTTTTCTTAAATCAGATTTTTCAATAAGTCTTGGCTTTAAAGCATGTTAATTGTAAGTAAACATGATTAGTTGGAACAAACTTGAGTCTGTCTTACCTTAGATTGTTTATCCTTCTCCAAGTCAAATGAGTGTTCCCTAACAGCTTCTGTTAAAGGACAGTGTACCACATACCTTCAAGAAAACCTTTGGGTTTAGTCTTGACTTTGTATAGCAGGTGTTTCACCACTGAATGAAAATGGTGATTGAAATAAATTTTGTTGCCTGTTTCCAACTTAGAAAGTAGATACAAATGGAGAAACAATAGTCTGGAAATTAGAAGTGTCCTTTCCATCTGTTTCTTCAAGAATGCCAGGAGAATTCAGTGATAATATTGCAACAGATCCAGTTTTTGGTGTCTTACTGAAAAAGGAGGAGAGGAGTAGAAGTGAGATTTCAGTTCCTCTGTGTTTTTCTGTTTGACTGGGTTTTTTAATGGTGTGCTGCAGTGGCTGGTATCAATGTGGTAAAAGTGAAATTATAAAGGTCTGACTGACTTGGTTTGCTTAATAGTTTATGTGGAGTTGTAGCTTGCTGGCATCATAGATGCAAGGTAGTTACTGTTTTGGGGAACACTCTTTTTCCACAGAACTTGAATTTATCATTTGTTTTCAGCCTTCAGTACTCTGGTGTAAGCAGGTCCTCCTTAACCTATGGAATTATTTAAATAGTAAAAAAAGACAAATTCCTAGACTAAGTTTACGTGTTGATACTGTGGTTTTCTAGAAAAGAATCTTGTTTTTCTTTGAGTGCTGCCTCAGTACCTAAGCAAAAAAGGTATTTGCACTCAGAATAAAGGCATATATGAAGCTGACATTCATGGAAATAAGACAATCCAGATGGATAGGCAGAACAAGGCAGCGGTGTTTCACTAAGCTTTGAGGGACTGGGAATCCAAGATTTTGTAATCCAAACTGATTTTTCTGAGGTTGCTTAGCATATTGTCTCTAGTCTTGACAGCAAATATTTGGACCAATAATTTCAAGTCAAACATTTCCATTAATTTCACTGTTTAAAAGGAATGTCCTGAAATTTACTCTTTGTACTATGGTATATGATCATGTTACAAATTAGTAGAAAATGTTCCCTGCTTTTAACAGGAATATTGAAATCAGTGATTTAAGTTCTTGAGTTCTTTTAAGTTGGTGGAAGCAATTCAGAACCAGAGTACAACTTCTTTTTATTTTTTTTGCTCTGACTTTGAATATTGAAATGATAGAGGAACGTGTAGGAAAATTCCTTTTGTTACAGATTCTTCTGTGTACTCGTTTGAGACTATTTTTACTATAAAGTAAAAATACTTACTGTGCAGCTCAGTAAGAAACAACTGGAACAAATAGTTACCTGTAATTCTGTGGTATCTTGCAGTCCCTGATGTTGGTTAAAACAGTCAGATGCACTTTAAGAATTAAGCTTTTCTTTTGTTTTCAGATGCTGAATGATGATTTAAACTGAACAATTATGGTAATAAATCTTCAGAAACATGGTATCAGGTGTTGACCATCCCTTCCAAAAACTTTGTCAAAAAGCACATTATACAGATAAGTTCAAAGTCTATTGTAGGGGAGATATTAATTCTCCAAGTGTCTTAAGTATTTGTTCAAGTGCTAAGGCTTCATAACATAGGAAAGAAACAATTACAAAAATTGAGCTCTTTAAAAATCTTATTTAAAGATGTGTAAGAAGAAAGAAAATGCAGCAGCCTACTGTGCTGGAAACTACCACTCTGGTTCAGCAGATACTCTAAATCACATAATCGTAATCAGTGAGGCTGCAGACAAGTCCCTTACATAGTAATAAAACTATAGTTGTATAAAATGCTTCCAAACAAAAGTACTTTTTAATACGTTTAAACATGCTTCTTTGCTGCTTCAGATCCATGTTGTAAGCATTTATGTAAATAACAGAATATATATTCCATTATTTGGATTAAAAACTTGACAAAAACATAAAATGCTGGCCCAGCGTGGTAACTTCTGCTGTGGAAACTGAATGTTCTGAAAAGCAAGGTTGCCTGTAACATCATGTAGAGATACTTAGTTTCAGTCAGTCCAGGGAAGACTCTTTCTGTAGCCTTTGTGTGAAAGGACCAGTTTGGTTCTACTTGAAAGGACACCTAGAATGGTTTCTGGTTCGTAATTGTCAGCCCAGTAAAATTTACGTTATGGTCATCAGTCTCTTAAACCTCACTCTAGTGGCCCACATAGCTGAAATTGTGCAAATTAACTTTGTAGGTTCTGGAAGCATAAAAGTACTAGATACTGTTAACATTTTCCTTGCATTTGTTTAAAATGTGGCCTCATGGACAATTTTGTGATAATAACTGCCATTGTTTAAAATGCAGAAGCTGAAGAAATGAGTGCATAGTACCAGTCAGNACTGAATGTTCTGAAAAGCAAGGTTGCCTGTAACATCATGTAGAGATACTTAGTTGCAGTCAGTCCAGGGAAGACTCTTTCTGTAGCCTTTGTGTGAAAGGACCAGTTTGGTTCTACTTGAAAGGACACCTATAATGGTTTCTGGTTCATCTGTAATTGTCTGCCCAGTAAAATTTATGTTATGGTCATCAGTCTCTTAAACCTCACTCTAGTGGCCCACATAGCTGAAATTGTTCAAATTAACTTTGTAGGTTCTGGAAGCATAAAAGTACTAGATACTGTTAACATTTTCCTTGCATTTTGTTTAAAATGTGGCCTCATTTTAAATAATAACTGCCATTGTTTAAAATGCAGAAGCTAAAGAAATGAGTGCATAGTACCAGTCAGAACTACTTAAGCTGGTTATTTATTCACATTGTGTCTTTTAGGGAACTTCTGATCTCTGTAGGACAGAAAAAATAAATTGTAACTTGTTCCCTGCACTGGAGTGGAAGAACAGGAGCACATTCAGTACCCCCTCTTCGCATGAAAGCATTATTTATTAAAAAGAAGCTCTTACCTAATGGTGTAGCTTAGATAACTTATTTGTTAACCAACAGTAGAAATTAGGGAGATAAATGAATGCACTAGGCCATTTCCAAAGTTAAGCATGAACCTGTAACTGATGTAGAAATAGTCCAGTGACTGCTAAGGCTTTTCACATACATTAAAATGTGTGTGTTCACAGTGGGAGCCATAGCAGTTATCCCATAACTCTGAAGGGTAAATGAACAATCTGCTTGTTGCTCCTAAGCAGTTTTAACATTGTTGTGATACACACCTGTACATAATTGAAGATTTATAAACATTGTTGTTAATTACACAGTATGAGTGAATTAAGTTACTTGCTCTGAACAGATTTTTAAGGGAAGCAGACAGTTCCTTATATTTTGACATTTCGTTGTGTTGAGGCTTCAGAGTATTCAGTCTTACTATAGATTGTGTCTAGCAAATAAACACTCAAAGATGGAAAGTCACTGATAAAAAAATTCCTGAAATTTCTTACTCCTAATGTAGGCCTTGATTGTATTGTGGCAGAGTCATATGACTCTCATGCCAGCTTGTATCAGGAATTAATTCTACAGTCATACTCTGGGTGATGTATATGCCAGTAGCACTAATTACAACTAGCAAGACCACATTCCTTCCTTCAAGGAAAGAGACGGACTAGGCAATTTATGACCCATTTCCATTTTAAATAGATGCTATTTTCAGAGAAGGCTGTTTGGGCTGAATACTTTGAGCTCTTTTACTATCAGGCAGGTTTAGGAACAGCAGTTCTCATACCGAAACTTAAGTTTGGGCTCATTAAAATGCATGTTTATCTCCAAGCAATTAAACCACCATTTTAAAATATTAGATGACACTGTGGTAGTGAGGGCAAAGGCTGGGCTGGTACAAAGCACTAATGAGCAAACTACTTTAATGCTGGAGGATTTTTTAATTATTATTTTTTAAGTCTGACAGTTAAAAAGCCTTCATTGTTGCCAGTAATTTGCCATCCCCATGCTGGCAGCCAGACTATTCATTAGACTTCAGACTTTTTGACAGTTTTACTATGGGAAGTTGACACCTACTAACTGAACTGTTCGTGTAGGGTTGGTTCTTGGTATCTGGCATCTTGAGTACCATTCAATTAGCAACAGTGCATTTGCTTTTGTCGTAGTTGTGATAGTATTCCATTCATCAATGCTGTTCTGCAAGGAGTAAACTATAAAATATTCAACGTTTACCTAGTCATGTGACTTTTAAAATAAAAGTACATTATTTGCATTTGTTCTGTAGATAACTGTGTTCCCAGTGACTTGGTTTAAAAAATAACTTTCTAATGAAATACAGCATCATAGTGACTATTTCAAGACGTGCTCTAAAAAGTTCACTTTTTTCCGTGGATCTTTTTCAGTGAACATAAATGAATCATTGCACTTGTTGAATGTGATGATTACCCCTTCTGCAAAAAGGGGGGGTAGTTTGAAGAGTTTGGGGCTTTTAAGTGTTGTAAATGACAGACCAGTAATTTATGCAGTGTAGTGCTTAGACTGCCATGCCTGTGGAAGGGACAGCCCTTAAACACAGTATTCTTGCTGTGCTTACTGGAGTAGCTGTGCTTCGCCTGTTTAGTGGAGACTTCTGCTTTTGTCCATGGAACTTGATGCTGGTGAACTTTAACACATTCTAGGTATTTCTGTGTGCAAAATTTGCTGCTCACAACTCTTTCCTTCTTGATTATTTTTTTTTTAATCTTTACAGGTCTAGGAAACCAGGAGGATCTTTTCCCATAACCATGGCAGCAAAATCATCGCTCCTTAAAGTAATACTGCTGGGAGATGGTGGAGTTGGGAAGAGTTCACTTATGAACAGATATGTCACCAACAAGTTTGATGCACAGCTGTTTCATACAATAGGTGTGGAATTCTTAAATAAAGAATTGGAAGTCGATGGACACTTTGTTACAATGCAGATATGGGACACAGCAGGTCAGGAGCGGTTTAGGAGCTTGCGGACTCCCTTCTATAGAGGTTCTGACTGTTGTCTGCTAACCTTCAGTGTGGATGACTCTCAAAGCTTCCAAAACTTAAGCAACTGGAAGAAAGAATTCATTTACTATGCAGATGTCAAGGAGCCCGAAAGTTTCCCATTTGTGATACTGGGTAACAAAATTGATATTGATGAAAGGCAAGTGTCTACAGAAGAAGCTCAAGACTGGTGCAGGAATAATGGCAACCATCCCTATTTTGAAACCAGTGCAAAAGATGCCACTAATGTTGCAGCAGCCTTTGAAGAAGCTGTTAGAAGAGTTCTAGCCTCTGAAGATAGATCAGATCACTTTATTCAAACAGATACAGTAAATCTTCATCGGAAACCAAAACCCAGTTCATCTTGTTGTTGACTTAAATTTCTTTTTGCCAAGTTACTGTTGACTAGCTTGTTCTGTAAAAGAATTGGGAGTAGATAAAATAACAAATGGGTTTCATTCTAATATTAAAATTGTAATATTCTGCTGCTTTCATGGGGGGAGAAAAAGTAAAATCTCCATTCATGGGTGACCCGTTACTGAATTATGACACTTTCTGTTTAGGAAGATGTCGAGTAAAAATATACTAGAAGAATGTAATTTGCCAACTTTATTCAAATGATAAATACTTTGAATATAATTAAAACTTGAAAGTTCTAGAAGCACTACTTTGGAGAAACTGTTCTGGAATTCAGGCACAAAGATACTTTTATATGTGTATATTTTTATGAAATTGGCATTCCACTTTTGTTTCATTAGACATCAGTTTCTTAACAATGCTAGATATTAAACTTCAGTCTCACTACATTCCTTTTGCTGTGAGTGGTATTTCATCTCTCAAGTTTATTGTAAGTTAATATAAATTATCTCCAGGCCTTCTAGTTGCCTAACGTTGCTGTAATTTGTGTAGGTTTTTAAGTAGGAAGTAAATTTCCTACATATTTAATGTCCATTTTCCTTTCATTTATTCTTCTAATGCTGCACTAATTTTTCCAGCAGTTTAATGCAAAATACTGATGATTTTTAAAGCTAGTGTCTTTGCCTTAAGTCCATTCTAGCATGTTTCTGATCCATAAGGTGAAAACTGAGTAACTATTTAAGTGTAACTATTTTTTGAAAAAGAAATGCTTTATTCAGTCAGCTTTAATAGCACTTGAAAGGATCTATGTTATGGCTTTTTTTTTTTTTTTTTAGGAAAACTTTTAGTGTACAGCCTTAAAGTTCCCAACCTCTTGTCCTGTTAACCTGCTATGAATGTGTTTACCAGTAATATCTGCACTGTGAAACTAAGGATTGGCAATATGTAGAGAACTCAGGAAGCTTTTGACTTACAGTAGATTTTGACAGCTTTCAGCCCTAAGTACATAACTATAGATAGTGTTTGAGCTGAATTTGATCCTTATTTAAATTGATATTTTAGGGTATGGACTTGTACATTTAAGATAATGTCTTTTATATTCCTGAACTTATTTCATAATGATGAACAGGAGCAAATTCTCTATTTAATGGACAGTCTTTTTTGCAGTCATGCAGACAAAACCACAGAAGGTGTATTTGAGGCTTTTGGTTGTAGTTTTAGGTGGTAGAATATTTGTATGAGAAATTGTTCAGTATTGGCTCTCAGAGTAACCACTGTCCTTGCAATAGCAAAATTGATAGTGCACTTTTGCTTCCATCTGTAATCTTGACTGCTAACAGGCACACATATTGTGGACTGAAAAAGGAAATCTGAGGCCTGTAAGACAGGCCATATTATTCATTAAGCAACTGCTTTCTGTACAGCAAAGCCTTTTTTGAGAGTGTGGTACCAGCAAGCATTTTCTCTTAAAGTATCTGATCAGTCTGTACCAGGTGTACTTATTTGGAAGTAAAGCTTGCAAAAACAAGCCCTTCTTGTTGCTCTTAGTACACTTTTCTGTATGTATTGTATTCTTGCTTGAACCTCTCCAGGACAACTGTACTCTGTAGATCTGCTACTCGTACTTAAAAGTGATATCTTTCTACCTCTTGTGCATTTCTAAGTCTGATTCATTCTTGTAGTCCTGCATATACAGCAACAGAACTGTGTTTTAAGCTTCAGTCACTCAGCGGTTATACATAGGTTGACCTGCTTACTTCTGATATGTTTAACTTCTAGTCAGTGAATGAAAAGATCTGTGAAGAAAGTCTTGGCTAAATTGCTCCTAATCTTAGGATGAGAGAGCAAAAAGCTTTAGACATGAAGACTGTGTTTGCATTAAGGGCTACCAAGTTAGTGTCATGAAATTGTTGTAAAACTTCCTTTAACATTCATTTTAGCAGGGATAAAGGCTGAAACAAAACAGGAGCTGAAGAGACTGTGACTAGAGTACTATAGATATCATCCTTAATTTTTTCTTATTGGAATGGTGAGAACCATTGTGGTCTTTCTTGTGCCCAGCCATCTGTGTTTTCCCACCTGTCCCCTTTCCATGTAACGTCATGGTTACCAAACCTCCATCTGAGAAGTAGGTTTAATAAAGTTAAATAAAATATAATCCAATAGAAGTGTATTACTTGCGCCCTGGGAGCTGCTGTACCACATTGTACATTAATCACAAAAGTGGCTAGTAATGCTGTAGTAAATAACACAGTATAGGAATTATGTTGAGGTCAGGAATTATGTTGAGTCAGAGGGAGACTATCAAGTACTTAGAGAAGCAGAAGTCTTCTGACAAGCAGTTACAGGTGACAGGTACAAAAAAAACCGCTTAATAACAAATGTTCCTTTCTGTACTTCCACATGGATGTAAGGTAGGCATTTGTGGCGTAAGTTTCAATTCACTGGTTTGTTTCAAGTGCTGATGTACCTCAAATATTAGGGGGTCCTGTTAGCAGTATTCAGAGTTCTGTAGAGGGACAGAGCATACTGCATAACCCGTATGCAAAGTTCCAGGTGTCCTTTAAAATCGGGAGCTGGGCGGACTGGTGAAGGCTTGTGCTTGTTAGAAGAGACAGCAGAATGGGAAGGGGCAGCTGACAGCTCATGTCACAGCAAACTCTATCAATGCTTAGCATAAGACTGCTGCCAGAACCAGGCTGCTTCCTTCCAATGGCTGCTCAGCACCTCGAACGGATCTTGCTTTAAGTCATATGACAGGTTACCTAAACAGTAATAGAACCTTGTGGAAAGCATAACCAAGTGTTCCTCCGTGCACAGAGAACTTGGAGCTAGCTGGCCAAGGCCCTTGAGACTTCTGTCACAAGACAATGCTCTGCAGCTGCAAAATCCGCATGGGTAAATGTAGTATTAGGATGCAATTCTCCCACTTCTGTGGTCAGTAACAGACTCTTCATAAAGCTTACATGGACCTGAGATTGCATTTCCATATGCTATTCCTATGCTCAGAAAAAAGAGGGAAAGACGTGTGGGGGGAATAAGAAGGGGTACCATTTGGCTAACTGCCTTCAGAGGTCAGGCAAGAGAGAAAATACTTTCATTTTACCTACTGTCCTACTGCACTAACAAATACAATTACTAAAAAAATGCACAGTTTCTGTAAGTGGTGGAAACTGTTAGCACTAATCCTCCATGTTTGCCAAGCCTTTTCTTTCTGCTATGTATGTGATTAACTTAAGTACTTCCTCAGTGAATCTTAACTGTTAGTATTTTTCCAACCTCTGCTACCGGAGAGGAGGCAGAAAACAACAGCTGCAGCTTAAAGGCTCTTTATGTAAGCAAGAATGCTTTAGCTCAAGTATGTCTCTGTTGCTTTCATGTATATAGAAAAAAATCAGTCGATTTATATAAAATTACATGACATTATCAAAATGTATAATGTGGTTTGTATGAAATAACATTGCAAAGACAAGTATTCCCATCTTCACTTGCCACCCCACTAGGTAGCATTACTGTAGTTATCTGCTTTTCTTCCAGATCCCTTCAAGTATGCTCAACAGGCATCCATACTGCATCTTTCCATGTTTTATTTAAGATAACGATTGCAATCCTTATATCACATTCTTTTTTCTCATGGAATATTTTACAGTGACAGTTTAGCAGTAAGTGTAGAAATAATGACTATACATATATAGCACATACACATGGTCCCTTCAATTATACAGACTATGCAAAATGTACTACTTAGAATAGCATGCCACTTCCTTTGGAAATTACTTTTCAGACATTTAAAAAAAAAGTACAAGAATACAGCTTATGCAGATTTGCTGCAAAAAGGAACAGAATACTCAAAAGATTGTAAACCTAAACAAAATGTTTAGTACAAATATGCCAAATGATCCATTTAGAAATCGGTGTTTTGGAATGATGGTAAGTTTTGCAAGAGTCCCTAGCACATTTTACAATAGAATAGGAAGCAGACAGGCCAAATAATGCCTTTCTGAAACCTCAACAAATAATTTCATGGTTCAAAGATCCTAAATATATTTGCAAAAAGAAAGTTTCAGCACTTGAGAATAGAGAGAAGTGGGTTTAAACACGTAAATTTAGTTTGGGGGATTTTTTCCATGTGTAAATTAGAATTAGTGTCAGGGCAGATGTGGCTGTTCTGGTCTACTTCACTCATTTCATTGATGCAACACTGCAGCTAAATATGTACTGCACTAAACGGGAAATTTGAAATCACAAGCTTTTAAACTTTAAGGGTTTTTCTCAAAGCTTCTTGAAATACTGGAGACAGAGCTTTTCTGATCTATCCTCTTTTATTGAGCACTATATATACATACAGTTTCACATTAATAAATAGATACCTGATTTACTAGTACAAAGTGTAAGGTTAGAGTAAGGTAGAGTAAGTTCTCTACCAATGGAATGCAAGTAGGGAAATTTATAACGAAGTTTATAACAAAATTAACAATTATGCCAAAAGGTGAAGAATTCCTTTTTGCTCAAATCAGATGACTGGAGATACCTTTTTCATTTAGATCTGATTTCCTCCCACCCTGTGTAAGAGGCTTACGCTTTGCACGTGCATTGACACCCAAATGTTTCAGTTTGTACCTGTGCGGCCTCTGACATTTTAAAACTTCATTTTCATACCACATAAAAGGAACCTCTTAAGATACACATTTTAACCAGAGAAGCTTGGCTGTTCTTTTCTGTATCAGCAAAAAGAAAAAGCTCCGTCAGCACACCATTTATCAGTCTTCAGAAGATGAATATCAAACATGCAGAGAACTAACCAGAAGAATAACAGTTCAAAAAATCAGGAAGTATGGAAAAAGCACTCGCTCAGGAAATTTATTTATTCAGCCTAACAGGTGTTTCTTCCCAAGGAACTGAACTTTCCTTTCAAAGGCAGTAGATCGAATAGGAGAATTGAGTTCATAAAATGGGTTCATTGCAAACTGGGGAAAGAAGAAAAACTCATCAATAAACACAAATCCCAGCCCTGGAAAATGTCACTTCAGGTTACATCTACTACTAGATTTCAGCCTATTTAGTGCCACTAAGAGCATAGAACTCCTGAACAGTATCTGCAGTTCAGGCCCTTGCAGTCTCCCCATGTATGTGCTGAGCCATGCCCTAGTACCAGCTCCTCAGGACAAATCCATCACAGCACCAGCTGAAATTTGTGTTACAGAAACAGCATCATTTGAGTGCCCGCAGGAGGCCGATGGTGATGCTTCCCATGACACTCTGCCATTACCCCATGGAGTGGAAGGACCACTGGGATGTGAGAACAAGGGCTACCTGGTCTGAGAGTGAAGCACTGCCACCAGGCTCTGCAGAAAGTCCTTTTAGCATCACCATTAAAGACACAATACCGCCCCAAAATGCCTCACAAGAAGCTGCTCCACAACCTCTCTGTCACCCAGAGAAGCTGTGAATGCCCCATCCCTGGAAGTGTTTGAGGCCAGGATGGGTGGGGCTTTGAGCCACCTGGTCTTGTGGAAGGTGTCCCTGCTAATGGCACAGGGGTTGGAACAAGGGATCTTTAAGGTCCCTTCCAACCCAAACCAGCCTATTCTATGAAAAATCACTGGACTAAAATGAAGAGTAAATCCTGAAAGGGCACAGTTGATAACAATTTAGAAAAATCTATTCTGTTTAATGCAAAACACAGCCTTTGTGTCACACGTTACCAACTCTGGCTGATGTGAACAGGTGCTTCTCCACTTACACTGTAGGAGAACATGCTGAAACAGGAGAACATGCCTGAGCATGTACAGCAGAAAACACTTAAAAGTACTGCAGCAAGACCATAAGAAGCAAGTTCTTACCTTTATATACAAGTCATATACATCATTAAAGAAGTTCTTAATTCCATCTTCTAGCCTTACATCATGAAGCATTATAAATCTCATATGTACAGCAATTAAGGAAAATAAAACTTTCACGAAGAAAAGAGACATGTAACATATCCTGAGATAAGCATTTTAGACCTAATTTTGCATATACTTAAAACGTTTAGCTGTACATGAAATAGCAGTGACTCATAGGAGGAAGCATTTAAAGAAGTAACTGAAGCAGTGAAATTTAGAAAGCATTACCTTTATATTTTAAAATTCCCCTATTTGAAAATAATCCCCTCTCTATTCAAGTTGTTGTTTTTAAAGCTATATAATTCAGAATGTGGATGATGCTCTCTGCACCTTTGCCATATACCCCTGAAGTTAAAAATGTCATTCAATGTCACTTGCTATGTATAACAAATGTTTCACAACAAACACTTCTAGGACTACCTGTAGATAAGACCAAGCCTTGACACTGCGTTTCATGACTGGTGTGACTGACACCAAGCACATTCATCCCCACTTCTCCTCTCTAGCACCATCAGTGGGGTGGGAACAGGAAAACATAGAAGGTTGCTCAGACCTTCTCGTACCCCATTCCTCTACTCCATGTGAGCCCCATATTTCATTAGGCTATTTAAGCTGCTCCAAAAGTAAAAATCCACCTTTCCAATTGTTCCCAGGTTTAAACAGCTGCTGTACCTCCCAACATAGTTCTTCCTGAACCTGGTGACTCTCTCTAACAATAACAGCGAATAGCCAGAGAAATCTGTTCCAAACATTTTATCTAACTTATCTCTTTTTGGCAAAAGGCTTTTCCTTATAGAAATATAAGGAAAGAGAATAAGGAAGGATATGTCCAGCTGTGACAAAAGCAGAAACAAACCATTCGTTAAACTTGTCCACAGTCTTCAAATACATGTTGTTAGAAAGCCACATGTTCTCATCTACTAAGTCAAGGGCAGCGTGGGCAATGAACTGGTTGAGATGGCGATGATCATCCTAATGTATTCCCAGAAGACAGAGGATTAGTAATTCAGTGAAAGGAGTGAAATATAAACAATCATTTGCTCATGTGGCTAAACAACCAATGCTCACATAAAGTTAAATATAGCCTGCTTTTCTGCCACGTGTGCCATCCTGTAATTAAATGAAACTAGTATATATTGTTATGATGCTTGGTTTCGAGGGAGAAAAAAGGTTGTAACATCACAAAAGTAGTCTTGAGAGCAGCAAAACCAAAAACCCCTACATTTATTGCTCAGGAATGAATTCAAGCATTAACTCTTTTGTTTACTGGTGGGGAAACTCCCATTGCTAACTTAGTGCACAAAAAAGGCCCTGGTATGTCTTTTTCTTTCCAGACACCTGTTTTTGTGACATTTACAGCAATGTATCAGTTTTTGGACTATAACATTTCTGTCAAATTTCTGTCAAATTGCTGTTTGGGCTACAATGTGTAAAAGCTGGAGGACAGATAGGGAAAGCAGAGAGATACAGAGGACTGGTGTACTGATAACATCACCTAAAGATTCTGGGGTTATTTACCTAGAAACAGGATTGTTTTACTGTTTGGGGGGGAGTCTTCTTTTTTTCTAAAACCTAGTGCAGAAAAAAATCCTGCAACTACTATTAAATATGTGCTTACAGATGTAAATTGCATCTCTTCCTATAATAAATATGAATGGCCTTCAGAAGAGTGATCAGTGTTTGGCCCTAACACTAAGAGCTGTGTAGGCCAAGAGCTGCTGATTTACCATGTACATTATGCAAACCTCTTGCCTTAGGTGGCTGTGCATCCACACTGAATTCACACTGCAGTGGCATGTCTCAGAAACAGAAGTAATAGCTGCCAAAACATATCAATGTCTACTTGTTCACCTTCAGTGCACATCAAGTTTAGATTCTCTCTTGGGAGAAAATTTAATACTTCAACCTCAGTCAGACAAGAAGCTTACCTGAGCCAAGTTATTTCTACTAGCAGAATGCAGAAGATTAATTTTTCCACTATCTGACACATCCTCACACTAAGACTAGTCTGGGCAGCCTTACTTATGGTCTTTTATGGGACATTAGTTCAAAATAGAGATGACGTCACGCAGTTCAAATCAGTGACAGCATACACTTCCACTTTTGGATACACTCACAGATCCTCATACTTTTACTCTGAAGTCTATTTTTTCTTTGATGTAATATCATTATGGATAGATTTGTTCTTTTCCCACTCTAAACACTACTTACCGAGCAGTCTTACATCCCTCACATTTTCAAAATCTTTACTTATAAGTTTTAAGCTTTTCTTACTTAAAAGCAAGTATGACTAGGGAAGATGATTAAAAAGTAAGATATTTTATAGCCTAAAAAATGAAGGAGCTTTCAAATTTATGTTCCTTACTTTACCTTATTACTGTATACAAATACCTTAAAAGTAAGTGGCATTACATAATGAACAGCTATTATAAAACCCCTACACACTAAAAGAAATTACCAAAGCAAAACTAGGATATATATTCCATAACATACAGCACCAAATATTTAAGGAAGATGTGTTTTATGAAGAACTAGTATGACCTGGCAAAANACTTTACCTTATTACTGTATACAAATACCTTAAAAGTAAGTGGCATTACATAATGAACAGCTATTATAAAACCCCTACACACTAAAAGAAATTACCAAAGCAAAACTAGGATATATATTCCATAACATACAGCACCAAATATTTAAGGAAGATGTGTTTTATGAAGAACTAGTATGACCTGGCAAAAGATTTTTAAAGAGACTTGAGAACTCCAGAGTCTTACTCTCTATGACAAAGTTTCTGTTAAAAAAACACCAAGCAACAGAAAACAGTAGATACTACTTCTATAACGTGCTGATCATGCTTCTAATACACTGGAAAAATTATAAAAGAAAATGCACCGTAATTACATCATAGGAATGTCACAGGGAAAAAAACACACCTTAGACTCTACTTTTCCAGGAGGCAGAAATTCCATTTCAAATACAGGATTATCATGATGACCAACTATCACGAAGTAGAAACTTCCAGACATTCTTCAAAACAGTGCTCCTTGCAAGAAAAGACAGACATACTGATGAGTCTATATACAAACTATTAGTTCACGTAGAAGTGCTCCTAAAAATCAGCCTATGTGCTTCCCGTTCATATTTACCAGAGGCTGAGGAGAGACAAACACTTGGGTATGCAGTCAAGAGGATGGAGCCAGTGTGGTGCCAACCACTAGGACACGAGGTAACAGGCAGAAGCTGAGGCACAAAGTTCCAGCTGAACATGAGGAAGAACTTTACTGTGCAGGGGATTGTGCTTTGGAACGGGCTGCCCAGAGGGGCTGTGGCGTTTCCCTCACTGCAGATACTCAAGAACCGTCTGGACACACTCCTGTGCCATGTGCTCTGGGATGGCCCAGCTGGAGCAGGGAGGTTGGACCAGATGACCCACTGCAGTCCCTTCCGACCTTACCCGTTCTGTGATTCTGGGGGGGAGGGGGCAAATATCCTTAGAAAGTCGAACATCTCCTAGAAATGAACCTGGTTACTGGTANACTAGCAGAATGCAGAAGATTAATTTTTCCACTATCTGACACATCCTCACACTAAGACTAGTCTGGGCAGCCTTACTTATGGTCTTTTATGGGACATTAGTTCAAAATAGAGATGACGTCACGCAGTTCAAATCAGTGACAGCATACACTTCCACTTTTGGATACACTCACAGATCCTCATACTTTTACTCTGAAGTCTATTTTTTCTTTGATGTAATATCATTATGGATAGATTTGTTCTTTTCCCACTCTAAACACTACTTACCGAGCAGTCTTACATCCCTCACATTTTCAAAATCTTTACTTATAAGTTTTAAGCTTTTCTTACTTAAAAGCAAGTATGACTAGGGAAGATGATTAAAAAGTAAGATATTTTATAGCCTAAAAAATGAAGGAGCTTTCAAATTTATGTTCCTTACTTTACCTTATTACTGTATACAAATACCTTAAAAGTAAGTGGCATTACATAATGAACAGCTATTATAAAACCCCTACACACTAAAAGAAATTACCAAAGCAAAACTAGGATATATATTCCATAACATACAGCACCAAATATTTAAGGAAGATGTGTTTTATGAAGAACTAGTATGACCTGGCAAAAGATTTTTAAAGAGACTTGAGAACTCCAGAGTCTTACTCTCTATGACAAAGTTTCTGTTAAAAAAACACCAAGCAACAGAAAACAGTAGATACTACTTCTATAACGTGCTGATCATGCTTCTAATACACTGGAAAAATTATAAAAGAAAATGCACCGTAATTACATCATAGGAATGTCACAGGGAAAAAAACACACCTTAGACTCTACTTTTCCAGGAGGCAGAAATTCCATTTCAAATACAGGATTATCATGATGACCAACTATCACGAAGTAGAAACTTCCAGACATTCTTCAAAATAGTGCTCCTTGCAAGAAAAGACAGACATACTGATGAGTCTATATACAAACTATTAGTCCACGTAGAAGTGCTCCTAAAAATCAGCCTATGTGCTTCCCGTTCATATTTACCAGAGGCTGAGGAGAGACAAACACTTGGGTATGCAGTCAAGAGGATGGAGCCAGTGTGGTGCCAACCACTAGGACACGAGGTAACAGGCAGAAGCTGAGGCACAAAGTTCCAGCTGAACATGAGAAGAACTTTACTGTGCAGGGGATTGTGCTTTGGAACGGGCTGCCCAGAGGGGCTGTGGCGTTTCCCTCACTGCAGATACTCAAGAACCGTCTGGACACACTCCTGTGCCATGTGCTCTGGGATGGCCCAGCTGGAGCAGGGAGGTTGGACCAGATGACCCACTGCAGTCCCTTCCGACCTTACCCGTTCTGTGATTCTGGGGGGGAGGGGGCAAATATCCTTAGAAAGTCGAACATCTCCTAGAAATGAACCTGGTTACTGGTATCTCCAAGCGGTTCCTGCCCCGCCCGCTGACGATCTACCTCCGACAGCCCCCTCGGTCACACAGCGATCCCCCGCCTCCGGGGAAACTCCTCGCCTGTCTCTCCCCGGGCCCTACTCGCAGGCAGGAGAGGGGAAGGGCCGCCCGGCTCCCTCGCACACAGCGGCCGTGGGACCGTCCATCCCTGGGCACTCCAGAGCTACCCGGGAGGGCCGAACCGTCCCGCCGCCCCCCCAGCGCCCTCAGGGGAAGGGCCGGATAGCGGGAGGCTGCCCCGGGGAGCCGGGCGAGCCTGAGGGGGAGGCTGGGGCGGCGTGGGCGCTGGGCTTCTCGCTGGCCGTGGGTCGAACTGAGAGTCAGTAATGCTCCTTTTTTCCCCAGTGTTGTAGGGCAGGATGGCTTCGGTTGAAAGGGAGGCACTGTCGCAAGAGGAACTCCGGAAAAGGCTGTATCAGACTTTTAAGAACCGAGGCGTACTGGACACACTTAAGGTGTGCTTTGTGTGCGGGTGCTGCCTGTGGTCTGCTGTGCTACTTAACACAGAGCAGAGAAAGCCATGACCAATAGAAGTGTCTCACTCTCCCACACATACTCTGTTTTTGCCACGGCCTAATTATTATTGAGCTTTTACCTTATTTTCCTTTTTTTTTTTAACTTTACCCCCAGATACGAGGTTCTTTTTAAACAGAATTGCTTTTCATTATGCATTAGCCCCAGAGTCTTTTTCGGGAAGGTTAAATCCTATATTAGGTCTTTGAAAACATCCATGCTTGAGAAAAGAAGCAGGGAAGAGAACAATGGGAACGCAGGAATGGAAAGGGTCTCTTAAATCACAGGGTCTGTTTATTACCTGTTTAAATAAGCATGTTATATGAATTATCCTTCTGAAATATTCCACTGTTGTTTTAAAACTATTTCATCTGTTTTCTCCCTTTCTGTTCATTGAGGAGAATGTCTTAGGGAAAAAAAAAATCAAGATCAGTGTTTTAAGAATATCATTGATAATGCTGTAGCCAGGAATTTCCTGTTCAGGATAATTTGTTTCTTTCTTGCTGATTTCCATACTAAGCTTGCAATGCTTGAAACATTTCTCATTTGACTTAAATAGGAAGTCGCCTGACAAACTATGAGTTAAGTCCATTTCCTGCATTGTTTTCCGTGTCTAGAAAATTATTTCTGCTTCCATTTCCATACTAGGAATGGGGATTTAGCTTCTGTTTTCCACCTGCACTTTGTCATAAGATGTATGAGAAGTTGCTGGTTTTGGTTGATTTTGAGACAACATCACCTCTGTTGGTCAAAACTAGACAAGTTCAGAAATTAATAACGAAAACAGTTTTCTTCAGTTGTCTTTGAGTGTTGGACTCGATGATCCTTGTGGGTCCCTTCCAACTCAGAATATTCTGTAATGCTGTTGTCAGCCTAATTTCTCTCAAAAACTATGCTAGAATAACAGGCTAGTCTGATGATCTGGCTTTGTAAATTTTGGTAAGTATTTAATCCCATTTTTGGTATGATGCTGCTTCTTTATTCAGTTGTGTCACTGTTGCATACCTGCTGTTGAAAGCTTAAAATTCTGTTTCTGTCATGATCTTTTAGTATGCTATAAACAATTTCTGTAACTATATAATGAAAATTATTTCTTCCTTTTGACAGGAGATAAATTTTCTCGTTTTAAGTTACTTTTTTTCACTATTTTAACTCATAGAATGCAAATAAATAATGAAAAAATGCCATTTAATTATTAGTGCCTCTAGGCTTTTTTGATTAGTACTCTTTTGCTTCCTACAAAGTAATTGATATTAAAGACATTGAATTTTCTGTTTATTTCCCTATCTTCTTTTGTAATGGCATTAGCAGCTTGTTGATATGAGACTCAAAAGAGGACTAGTGAGGTTCCAAGTACACCTGAAATTGAGGCCACATCAGGCAGGCTTTATTTAAGCCAGAGGGAAAGAGAACAGGAAAGCAGTGGTTGGAAAATGGAGCCAGGGGTACTAGAGTGATGTTTATGTGAGCTCTCGAGTGAGAACAATACTTCTTTTCAGTCCTATATTTGATATGTCTTGAGGGAAGGTCAAAGATCACTGTACCCAGTGCTAGGGTGTTTTAAAGAAAAGTATGGTGTCCCACTCAAGTGCACTTCCAGATCTTGCCAAAATTAGTCTGCCCTGTTCTGTAGGTTGTACAAGTAAAATGAGGCTCCCCATGGATTTTGAAAAATTAAAGCTGTCATTGAATAACATGTAAACTGAGAATACAGTGTTTTTTCTTTATAAGACACAGCTCCGAAACCAGCTAATCCATGAACTAATGCACCCAATTTTGAGTGGAGAAGTTCAGCCACAGATGGTTGCAAGTGATGACAGTTCACTTCTGATCACAGCTTCCAACAGCTTGGTGGCAGATCATTTGCAGAGATGTGGTTATGAGTACTCGCTTTCTGTTTTCTTCCCAGAAAGTGGGTTGGAGAAGAAGAAGGTAAGTTCTTTTTGTAATTTGCATTTTCCACGATATCTAAGAGCTTTGCCGTGTGGGAGTTATATTCTAACAATTGAAAACATTTTGTGATAGGGAAATACAAGCACAGGTCCAGCTTCTGATGATCTCCATAAAACATTTCATTAATCAGGGCCATTTTCATGACTACTTTGAACTGGCAATAAGCTAATATTGCTGTTCTGGAAAGTTGTAGCCACAGTCTGGCTGTGTGGCAGAACACTCGGGGAACTGATCCTGCTAAAAGCTTGTCTGGCCATTCAGTTCCCTGAAACTGTGGTTCCTGGTCAGTTTGAGCTGTTCTAACTACAAAGTGTGGCTGAAAAGAGCAGTCCTTGCCTTCTCTTTGTTTCTTCTTCCCTCACTCTCTAAGGGCAAAGTTGTTTCTAACTGAAAATTAATTTTTTGACCTGGTGAGTAGTTAGTTGTCATTGGGTTAGTGAGTTCATGTAATTTGTATGATAAATTAAGAAAAGAGGCAAGGAAAGTAGCAGGAGCATGTATAATGGGTAGGGAGGAAACCAAATATCTCACAGCTTCAGCTGAACATGAAGCTACATGCTGGCTGCCTTACGTCTTAAGTAGTGGAGATAAGTAAAGGTAGTATTAGAACAGCAGGCCTCTGAAAATGATTTTACAAGACAATTAATAGATCTTTCATCAATGGAAAACATTCTACAACTGTAAAATAAGGCCTATTACATATTTGAAATTATTTTAAATTAGTTAACCTTTTCCACCTGATCGTTCTTTTCCCCAAAGCTGTGGACTATGCAAGATCTTCTTCAATTAATGAGGATCAATCCAAACTCCAGTCTTCACAAATCACTGGTAAAGTTTATTTTGATTTTGAAAATAAGCTTGGATTACAGTGGTGATGAAAATAGAGCAGCTAAAGCTTCTTTTCTTTCTTACAGACTTCAGGAACCCGGAGAGAAAATAAAGGTACGAGGTGTTTACACATGGTGCAGACAGGGATAATTGTGTTTTTTGTTAAGATATGAGCAATAAAAATTCAGATTTCATGAGCGTATGTTGGTTTGGAATAATAGGAATTCAGTTGGATTTTAAAACTTGCAGTGCTCAAGGATTACAAATGTTATATTTCAGGATTATCCAGCTCCTATTTGTGGTGTGGATTAGGTTTTAATATTCACTTACAGAGTAAATGACTTGAACATTAGAAATATGAGAAAAATCTGTAATCAGATATTAAATATAATGCTCTTTGGCAGATTTTCACACTAACTTTGGCAAACTCAGATTTTGGGTTGTGTTTATAATACTGTATTAGTTTGCAGAATATACTTCAGAAACTAGTTACAGATATTATTTTTCCCATCGTTTTAAATAATTCTTATGTCTGCATGATGAAACCTAACTATACTGTATAACCTAAGGTAGCCTGATATTCAAACCCCCTGTTGCCTAAAGGTCTCATAATTAAATAGTAATAATCTTCACTCTGAACTGACCTTGATCATCAAAGAGACAGAGGATGAGAGAGGGGCAGGATGGGAGGAAAAGTTGCAAAAGGACAACTTTTGCTGAACGAGATGGGCTGGATTATTCTTAAAATAAAACATAGTAGTTTCCTATTCTTATTCCTGTTGATTCTTAAATACTTGTTCTCTCTGTAAATCAAATAGGTTTTCCTATACATTTAAAATTGCTTTGTTAGTTACAGGCTCAAATTCAGTTTTGGTATGAAATCAGAACTAACTACTTTATTGGATTTTGATAGGTTTTCTTATGCAGATTTTAATTGGACTTACAGAGCATCATCTGAGTAAGGAAACTCATAGCACAGAAACTCAGACAATCTCAGTGCCTCCTTATAGAGAATCCCTTGGTAAGTGCAACCTGTGCAAATCTCCCCAGATATTTTCATATTGGTAAATGGTATGGATTTATGTATTGTAGGAATGGAATTCTTTCATTATTCAAATGCAGTCTAAAGTAATAATAAATAAAAGCCTTGTCCATCACTAGTACATGGATTTTCTAATTTTCTTAAGGCAAAATTCCCATTAATTTTTTTTTTTAATCAGGTGTTTTCTTAGGCATTTAGGCTGTGCTGGACTGTAAATGTTGGGTGCTGAAATATGTTCTGGAAAACATAATTGTAAATGCATGCCTTCTCTTTCCACGAGTGTTTCAATGCAAGTTAGGCTTAGATTGGGAGTTCTTGGATTATAGTATGCATGCTGTTATTAATGTATTAATACAAAGAAGATAAAAGTTGCATACAAAAGAAAGTTCTTGTCCACCCATGGTAAAGAGGATGAATGACTGTGTAATACCACAAATAGTGCCTAAACAGCCAAGTGCCTCCACCTAGATATATGTTGTGTGGCATAAAGCAGATAAATGCATTTCTGTGCTGCTTCTGCTTTTGTATCACAAAGTCTTTCTAGGATAGTGCTCCTGAGGAACATCCTGTAGAGAGGTGGTTCTTACAGTCTTTGATAAGCTAACTGTGGTGACTGTTGTTAAATTATGACGGATATGTTGCTTTCTTTATAGCTGTGAAGCTTCAGCTGATTGATGAGCAGTTTGCAGACTCTTATCCTCAGCATCAGAAATACGAATCTTTAGAAGTAAAACTGAATGAATATAGAAAAGAAATAGAGAAGCAGCTTCAAGCAGAAATGCATCAAAAGGTATAACTGGTTTATGAATTTGAGGAAGACATTTATTAATTTTGACTTTGCAACATGCAGACTTTTGATACTTAAGGTATATTGAAAGAAAAGGTCTAATACTGAGTTGCAGCAAGCACAGAAAGCTAAGTTAATCCAATATCAATGGTTAATTTGATGATATTTGTGTATATTTACCATACCTCTTTTTGTTAAACGTGTACAGAATGTTAAGCTTTTTCTTCTGATATTAATTTATAACACAGCGTTTACTTACTATGGTTGTCTTAATTTGGTAAATTTTATTTGATCTTTGATTATTTTGTTTTATGGAGAAATGTTTACTCTACTTAGTCATATTATTAATTTTCTTTCCCAGTTAAGATTTTGAAGCTTGAATTTCAATATAATGCATAGCAACTTAGAGGTGTGAATTACTTTTCCGTGGTTTGACAGATAGTTGAGTTAGTTTTTAATATTATTGAGATTTTGCATACTATTTCAAAGCATTGGACAGAAATAGTAAAGTCATAACAGATGGTATTACGAATTATTTCTGTGTTTTTTTCTTCCTATAATTGAAGACAGCTCTTTTACAGAATTTTCTTTCATTTTGGGAATAAAATTTGAGTTTTGTCATAATCCTTCAATAATCCTTATGTCTGAAAAATGAAGCAGAGAGAATATACTGCAATTCATTTAAATAAGTGGTTTTTTTTACTTTTCCATACATTTCTGTCAAGAATAACAGTTTATCTGGATAGAAAAAATTAAATTAACTGTAGTTAATTTAAATAATATTTTCATTAATTTCTTTCAAGTTCAATAGTTTATTGGGATATAAAAATGATAATCTAATAATCAGAATTCTTAGACACACTTTTAAAGGCACTCAGCTGCATATAAAGTGTTTGAGGAAATCAATGTAGTCATATTTCTTTAGCTAGATAAGTAGAATGAATGGAGTGTTAAAACTGCCAGTGTATTTTACCTTCATTTTTCACTTAGTGTTTATTTCCCAACTGGCTCTGTCTGTTTGGTATGTAAAGCATGTTAATTTGTGTGTTGTTAAGTTTGTATCAGTTTAAGCAAACCAGTTGTAACAAAGGAAATAGGAATCTTAACCACGTATAAATCTCTATAAATTAAATGGACTGTACATGAATTCCTTAACAATGAATCAGGACTTCTCTTTCCCTAGCCCTCTTTATGTGGAGTTGCATATTCTGCATTTTTTCTGGCACTATTTTTTTGTGTCCAGATGAATTTCTGTGGTTCCTGAGCAATGCAGGATGGGTCTGCTTCTACCATTTCTTGAATCACTAGTCAAAACTGATTCTTTGGGAAAGGGACAAGAATAGAGACAGTGTCAGAGGAGGAATTGGAAAGTGTGGCCATTCCTTAATTCCAAGCAGAATATCACTCCTGCTAATAGTTTTTGTAAGATCTACTTTGGAGTGCCAGATAAACACTTGAAAACTATGTGAGACTTGCAGGTTGTATGTGCTGCTAAGATACTTTTATCACAGTAATTAATTTTTTATCAAATTATCATTTCCTAACAAGTTTTTCTAGGTGAAATTTAGAATTGTCTTAGGAGGGATTGTCTTTGTTGATTCTAAGATGGCCCTACTTAACCCTCTGTTCCTCCTTTATGTAAAAGCTGGAACATTTTAAAGAAGTTGAAATAGCAAAGATTAAAATGGAGGAGAAAGTGCAGACCCAGAAAGAAATCTCTGAGCTGCGCCATGAGTTAGAGAAGGCACATCAAGCAAAATCTGAAGCCTTGATTTCTCGTGAAAAAAATGCTATTGAGAGGCTTCAAAAGCAGCAAGAGGTAAAGTTCCAGATATTTTTTCCTTAATCTATTACAAAATGATTCAGTGAGTTGGTTAGACTGTGCTGTTATCTTTGGGAGATTTACCTTCAGATCTTACTGGGCTTATTAGGGAAACCTTTGAATTTACCTTTGTTCTCGTAAATAGGGGAATGCATTTAGTAACTGCAAGAATGATTAAGGTTAAATATCTAAGTAGAGGTGGCTAGAAAAGGAATAGTTCTGCAAGCTGGGATTGAAGGATGGAAATGTAACAAATACTTTTAAATCTATTTTAATAAGTGCTGAATTCAGATCACCGATTTTTTTTTTTTTTTTCACAGAAAGTTGAACACAGCTTTTTTTAGTTAAATCCTTAAGTTTTTTTAGCTGCTAAGAAGGACTAACATAAATGGAATACATAGCCTGCATGGTACAGATATGCTGTTTCTGTTGTGTCTTTATATGCTGAATATTTTGAATAGTCACTGTCTTTACTGTAAGCGTGTCAGTTTGTTTCTTTGACCACGTTTGTGTTGTTGAGTTACTCCTCTGGGCTGTTAACTCTGGTGTTTTGCCAGGGTAGTAACTGTTACTACAGCACACAATAATTTGTATGCAGTTCTCAGTTGTTTATCCCAATCTCTATAACTGCTCAGTTTTTGAATGGTTTGTTTGCTCTTCTGTTGCCCCTTTGCTTAGCCACCCCCCTGCTGTCTGATTATATCCAAATAATAATCATCCAGAAATGTTAACCATACTTTTGCTTTGGTGTAGTGGTTTTATGGCTTTGTTTTTGTCTTGTTTTTTTCCCCTGAGAACTGTAGTATTAGTTAACAAAGCAGTCATACAGACCTCTATATGGATTATTATATTATTAAACATTTTGTCACTATGCCATAATTTCTTTCAGTAATGTCCTTAGAAGTTCACAAGGAAACCATCTATTTCATGCTATCAGTCATCTTTTGTGGGTGTGAAATTAATTCAATAATTAAACCCCCCACACAACCAATGGCTAGATCAACATAACTGTTAAGTATTGTGTAAGAATATTTGATTTCTCTTGTCAGCTTCTGCACTTACTGAGAACTGTACGTTTCGTTTACCTGGGGATTCTTTTAACAGAGTTCAGGTATATTTACATTAAAAACATCAGGTCATTTAACCCTTCACTGTGATAACTATATCTAGGAAATGTGGCTCGAGGAACTGCTCTATTTTTTGTACCAGGAACAGCATCTGAATCTTTCAGCACTGTCAAATGCACATGGCTTTCAAACTTGATATAAGGACCCATATGACAAAATCATCATTTTTTTCTTAGACACTTTATTATTTCTTTGAAGAGACATAATGTCTTTTGTACTTAAGTATGAGAAAAGCCATTTTTTATTAATAGGAAGATATATGACTTTTGGTATTGACATGTTCATAACTGGGAGAATACCTTTTACAATTTCAGTTCTAGAAGTTAAACTACAGAAACTGAAAGGCTGTTGGTTTACTCAGTCTTAGTTTTAAATTGTGTTAAACAGTGAATATATGTATAAAGTGTGAAGTAAAACTAGGGGTAATATTTTGTGATTCAGATAGAAGCAAAGGAAGTGTATGCTCAGAGACAAAGTCTACTGAAAGATATCGAAGCCGTAAGGACCAGGGAGGCGGAACTGAAGGAAAGGATGGAGGCTTTTGAAGTGTAAGTTGCTGAAGGATGTATACAATTGCCAAATGATGTTGTCCTTTTTCTGGAAAGTGTGCTTAGAGTTGTTCATGTTTCTATGATATTGAAGTAGATTATATATCCTAAAAGTTATGTTTTACATCTTGACCAGTTGTTTACTGTCTCTATTAGCAGGGATACCACATAAAAAAAGATGGATTTGTGGTTTTTTTGTTCCACCTCATCCAACCAAAACAGTTCAGCATTGCTTTGGAGGCAAGGAACCAGATGTTTGCTTTAAAGTGCTTAAATTTATAAAAAAAACAACCCCCAAACAACACAGTATGTAACACTCATGAGACACATATATATTTTTTGCCTCATTAGTCTTGTGTTTTGGGGTTGGAGTTTTTTTATTGTCCTTAATAAGATCAATTTTCTTTAGTTAAATAAAAAAACAACCATTTTTGGCCAAATTTTCAATACTACTTAGTGTTGTGATTTTGTCATCTTTTATTTTATAGCAAAATGAGTATCCTGCTAACAAAAACTTGGGTCTTTTTATCAACCCAGTAGAGGGTGCTGATAGAATAGTGTGCTCAGCACTCTCTCCTCTGAAGTGTTTCTGGTGTGGGAAACTGAGCCAGGGTTAACCCAGGAGAGCTGCATGATTGATTGGTACTGGATTTTAAATAGGGTAATTCAGTTTGTGTCACATGTCCTTGTTCTTAATGAATTAGAACAACAGATTCTGGTGATAATTTCAGATTGCTGCAGTATTCCAAGGAAGCACATTACCCTTTGATGTCTATAAATGTTATTGTAGGAAAAAAACCCCAAAATAATGTTTTGACTTTGTAACTGGTCATTGTCTGTATATTTATGGATATTTCAGCACTCAGAAACTTCAGGAAGAGAAAAATAAAGCTATTGATGATGCACTTCGGCGTCGAGAGGTTGCTGTGAAGAACATAGAGGAAACATATGACCAAAAGCTGAAGACAGAACTCTTAAAGTAAATTTTTCTTTTGTCTTTAATAGGGTGCTTGCTACTTCCTAGGAAAATAGAATAATAAATTGTACAGGATTTCTTTTGAAAAGCATAACAAAGCAAGGACTTTGAAAATGTACGCTTAGGTTTTTGTTTTAGTCAGCTTGAATTCTTAACATCATTGCTTAGCTCCTTGCTACTAAGAGAAAATGTTCTGTCAGGTTTGGAAAAAGCTTGCTGGAGAAAAAAATTCTATTTGATTTTAGGTTATATTATTATTGTAGTTTAAATTCTGTGTTGATATTTGGAAAAGAGAGGAGACAGTTGTATGTTTAGAGAAGAGGAACTGAAGCAGTATTAGTGACTTCCTTTGACCACTGTTAAAAGAACTGGCCATTTATGAACATGGAGGAGGCACAAAGGGGAAATTGACATTAAAGAGATGCCACGTGTTTCTTGGAGAAAGAGAGAGAAACACACTAGTCCATTATACAGACAGGCTTGCTATTACTTTCATCCCTTCCCATTTTTTGAGAGGAATTCTCTGATACAGATCACCCTCTTTTATTTGCTACCATCTGCTTGAATATGGTTTCAAAGAATTTGCTTAGAAATGCTCTTTGGAAGCATGAGATGACATCTGTGACTGCTTTTGGAGTGTTGATGTGTGTATCCTAACTTTGCTATTGTACTTTCTTGGAGTGTCTTGTTCACTTAAAGGGTTCCTTGATGCTTCACTGCAGACATGGGCTCTTTGCATGTTGTAACTCATGCATCTGATATCATGAATCAATCTCAGACAGTTAAAACAAATGACTGATGTATCATTACTTTTTATTGCAAGCCAGTGAACAGTGTTATCTGTGTTAGAATGTCTTTAAATTACAGAGGAAAGATGTAGAAAGTCAGTTTTGAGAAAAATAATGCCTCAGAATCTGATGGTTTTGTTAGAGAACAGTGAAATGCAACTTATTGACTCACCTTGGTATCTTTTAACAAGCTGTAACAGACTAGGTAAAATAGTGATTGTAAAGTCCTTTTGATTCATGAGAAGAAGCAAAGTATTTTAAGGATAAACTACTGCCTTCTTATTTTATTAACATACAAAATACTTGCTACTTGTTACATGCTATGGATGCTTAGGAAGATAAGATCCATGTCTTTTTGCCCCACATCCTTGATGAAAATTATTAAACTACTACTTATTGTACAGAAATAGTTAAGCTTGCTGGAAAACTAATCTTTTTTTATTTTTCTGGTAAACATTAAATGCCACGTTTAGGAGAGGGATCAGTGGTCTGGACCATTTGCAGAAATGCAGAAGAGTTGATGTGGCAATATCTGAAGCAATTTATAATTATATCCCACTCATGCAAAATACTGAGATTTCTTAGGTCCTATAAATCCCAGTAAAATGGAATGGCACAGTTGGGTGGCTGCTGGGCTGTGAATAGTGGTGTAACTGGGCAGTGTCTCACTGGTGGCTGATGATCAGCAGAGACTCCTGGGGCCAGTACCGGGTCCCGTATTGTCCAACACCTTCATCTGGATGTTGACACAGGACATTCTCCACAACTTTGAACATGAGGGTTAATCAAGGGGGCTGGCTTCCACCACAAATGGCAGTTTCAGTTCAGACAGACTTAGATAAGCTTGGAGGTGGTGCCAACACAAATCTCAGGAATTTTATCAGGGAAAACTGTAAAGCTCTGTACTTGGGACTGAAGAGCCCTATGGGGTAGTATAAATGGGGAGAAGGAATTGACTAAGGAGCTGCATTTCTGAGGAGGAGATGGATGAGTTACAGTGAATGTCAGGTTGATATGAGCCAACTGCATGCTCTGGCAAATGAGACAAACAGCATGGTGGTAAGATTAGTAGCAGCATGGCCAGTAGACTCAGGGAACTTACTGTCCCCCTTCAGGTATTGGCGAAGTCTGTGCTAGGAATACCATGCCCAAGTTTTCCTCCTCAACTGGAAAAAGTCATGAAGAAACTGGAGGGGGTCTATTAAAAACTGTTGGGATAGTTATTGGACTCTCAAATGTGACTTCTGAGTTCATATGGCAAGGACTGTAAATTGTACCTAGGGAGATTTTGCTTGGACATAGGGAAAAAATTTTTACTGGGAGAGTAGTGCAGCATTGGCACAGATCATCCAGAGAGGCAGTGGAATATACGTCCTTTGAGGTTTTTCAAGACTTGTCTGGAAAGAGCCACAGCTGACCTGCTGTAGAGTTGGCAGTAGTCTTGCTTTTGGAGCAGGTGGTTGAATGAGGTGATTGGTAGGGCCCTTTCCAACCATTTTGGTGGCTCTGCAATAGTTAATTTTGTCAATAAATAATTGTGCGATTATAGTGTAGTTTGGGAAAGACTGGAATTTACACAAATGCTTGTGTGCACACACATGCTGTGGGAATACATAATTATTTTTGCTTCTAGATATCAGCTTGAATTAAAAGAAGAATACATAGCCAGAACCAGTAAAGTTACTGAAGATGAGAAAAAAAATAAAGGTAACTATCTGTCTGAAATTGATAAAGTACTTTTTTGTCTCGGGGGCTTTACTAGCAGATTCAAAACCACTATTGTTACTCAACAGTCACAGTGTTCAGTAACAGTGCGATGTGATAGAAAAGCCATCACAACAGATTTTAAAAACATATAGTAGGATCCAGTGACAAGTCAAAGCATTTCAGTTTCCCACGTCCTTCTGAAGTCGTACTACCTCATACACACTTTAACTGAACTCTGGTTCTGTACCCTTAACAGTTGCCAGTTTCTACATTTATTGTGCGCAAGATGCTTGACTGGAACTTGAGGAAGAGAGCTGGAACAGATAATATGTTTAGACTTTTAAGTCAGGGACATGTGTAAGAAATGATATATTACATGCATATGAATTTGATTTACTTAATTCTAAATATGTATATGCATATGTGTATATATATATACACACACACAGTGTGATTTACGTAATTTTGAAGGAGTGTGTATGACATTCAGTCATTTTTATGTCTTGAATTAAATTGAATGTTGGGCTTAGTAGCTTAAAACTGTTTTTTGCTGATACAGTTTTTTACCATAATACTCTACTAATTTTAATTCAGCATTTGTAATCCTCCCTGCAGAGAAAGCTATGCTATTGCATGAAGAAGCCATTGCTGTTAATTCAAAAAAGGAGGAGCTCAAGCAAGCTGTGTCACGCACAAGAGAGCTTGAGGTAATTGTAAATATGAATTCAAAGAAGCTGTATTCTAATTGGTGCAGTTGAGGTATGATAAAAAGAAAATGTGAAATTAAAATAATTCTTAAGTAGTACAGTGGTTCATAAGCTTCTAAACCGTTCTTTATTTGCAGCTAGATTTGGAGTCAGTGAAGGCCCAGGTTCTGCTGGCAAATAAACAGAATCAGTTGTTGACAGAAAAACTGAAAGAGGTATCAGACTATCCCTTGGTAAAGGAGGAGAAATTGGAGCTCCAAGTGCAGAATAAACTGCTTAGGCAACAGTTGGATGAGACTCGCAGTGAGAACCAGCATCTCCGAGACAGTCAGTGTGAATGATTTAGTAATTTTCTTGTTTATGTTTCGCTACAAGTATTTGTTTAGAAATAAATTTTCATTAAAATACTTTCTTTGTATTATGTTTACTGGTAGTTTGCATGAAACCCTAGTTAATGTTTGCATAAAATTAAACACTCCTTGACATAAGTTTATTTTCTTTTATATGTCCATATGGTAGTAATCCTGAATTAAGAGGTAGCTATGAAATGAAGGATATCCCTTTCACCTTTGAAAAAACCAGTGCAATATTTCTAACCATAGCATTAATATGGTTAATAATGGTAAAAGAAAGTGGTGTTATTATTTTAAGTGCTTGCCTGACTATAATTTTAAATACCAAGTATTTTTAATATGTGTTTGATATTACAGAATTAGAGATGTATGCCCAGTTTTATAAGGCAAGGATATGTATTTTTCTTCCAGTGTAGGACAGTCTGGGTCTAGTTCTTAAATGACTAGGCCAACAAAATCTTTGTTCCTTTGTAGAAGGAAGAAAAAAAGTCCTGAAGTACTTTATTCAGATGAAGCCTTGTAATGTTCCTAAAATCAAATCAGCTTTATATTTTCAAAGAGTGTCATGTAGAAAAGTGCACACTTGTTATTCTATGGCTCAGTGTGTAGTATTTCTCTTTCTGGGTAGAGCTTTCCCAGCCCTCTGCAGAGTACCTGGCCTGCCAGGCAGAGCTGAGGAGAGTGCAGCATTCTAGGAAGCTGGTGCTGGATGAATTTGAAAGTCGTAAGCAGATTTTGGAAAAGCAGCTACAAAGTAAGGTAGATTATTGTTTAAATCCTTTCTTCTTCGTGTCATCTTCCTCACGGTCATCCATCTACCTGTGCAGGCTGTTTGGCATAGAGTTAGAGGAAATGTTTGTACTGTGCTTATTTTTATGTAAACAACTCTAAGTAAAACAACACAACACCATACTGGAAAACTACCAGAAAAATAAAGCCAACCCAACATAACCAAAGTAAATCTTTTCAAGTCAACAAATTGTCAGTACTGACTTTCAGTAGGATACTATGTGTATATATGACTGTACCTGAAGAACATTTAGAAGCCAAGTATTCAGCCAGTTGAGATTATCTTTTTGTTTGAATTACGCTGGGTTTTGTTTTTCCCTCATCTCTTCTAGGTTGAGCGTTGTGCCCAGTTAGAGACCCAACTCTTAGACTCTGAAGCTACTGTCAGAAAGCTAAACATGCAGGTCGAAGAACTGAAACTGCAACTGAAACAAACACAAGCAGGTTTGTATCTGACACCAGAGCAGTCCTTTATGAAGGGCAAGTGTAAAAATTTCTAGAAGCTTAAAAAAACTGCAGTTGCGTAGAACTAATTTACCACCAGGGAATAGATTTAAAGTTTAAAATCAAAATCTATTTAAAAGCCCAGTTTAAAAAAGCAGACTCATAGCAACTTCCTTTCGGAAAAAAACATATAGGAGGAAGGGAAAACTTTACTCTCTGAACACTTCCATTTTTTTATTGCCTGTTTTTCTTCAATATGAAGACATTAATGTTTGGTGATAACATAAACAGCATTTTCCAGCATGGAAGTTGTGTTTTTATGCATTTTGAATCTTGAATGTTCATAATAAGAGTAATCAATTTGAAATTGTATGGTGTACCTCAGGAATTTAAGTCTAACCTCATAAAGAGACTTTGTCAAGGCTAATAACTTTTGTCTAATTTATGCTTAACTTATCTTGTAGGGGTATTAGAAACAAGGGCACTTGCGTAAAGCAATTCAGTCTGCTGAAGAAATATGGTTCTAAACAGGCCTATGTCTAATTGCTAATATTAAGTATTAAAAATTTGGGGATGTATATTAAATGGAAAAATATGGAATTGAAGTCTGCAGTGATTATACCTTACATATGACATGCGTTGCATCACAGTTCAGTATATGCAATATTTTATGTTATTTGCTGGGCTGATACGCATATTTTCATTTATGGTACAAGTTTCTGCACCATTTGTAATTGGAAATTTCTTAGTGTCAAAATAGTAAATATATTTTTGAATTAAATGACTGAAAGTACTGCAGAGACTTTTATTTTACATCAGAGTTAATGAAGTAATTGAAAAACCATTTACGTAGAGTAAAAACAAGGTTGTAATTTTGCTGAGAAAGATACAGCCCTATAGATTGGTCTTCTGGGCTTGTTGAAGCATGCAAGTGCAAACCAGGAAGGAGACAGCCCTAAAACATTCAATTTAACTGATAATTTTAGAGTGTTTTAAAAAAAACCCAACCCTACAATATTATATAGGTGCTAAGTTTTTTTTCTCCAGAATTCTTTTTTGTTCTAAGTAGAAGGAAACTGTTAAGACTTGTGGCATGCCATTTCCTCAGATTTTAACAGCATGAAAGATATAATGTATCCAAAGTGGTGATGTTTTCATGTTTGTTTATTTATTTAAATGTAACTTAAATAATGTCATTGTAGAGTACATACTTAAGGTAGTTTTACATGGAAGGATTATATATTAAAAAAATAGTAGTGATAATTTGCAGCGTTGTAGCTACATTAAAAATAGATTTAAATCAACCCATTAAATTCTCAAAATGTAAGCCAATTCCATGTTAAAGTAATTTTGATCAAATTGGTATTTAAATGCCATGCTTTACTGTTCCTCTTTTGTTTTGGGTCTCACTCTCTCTAGTGTCACTCACTTTCTCTTGCTGTCGTTTAGCTCTGGAAAATGAAGTGTATCGGAACCCGAAGCCTTCTCTTGTTGATCGCTCTGTCCTTGACTTTGCCAGTGACAGAGTTGTGCCTCATGATATTTATGTGGATAGTGCATTCCTGAAGAATCAGGTTATGACTGACGTGATGAAGGTAAATGCTGTGCCAAGAGTTGGCTGTCAACAGCAGTCCCAGTCACGCAGTGCTTCTCCAGATTCTGACCTGGAATACATCGCGCAAACCTGGGCTAGAGTAAAAGAACTAGCAAAAGAGGCAGAGTACTTGGAAGAAGCCTACAGGAATTACCAACATAGAGTCATGCAGAATGCAGCTGAAAGCAGAACACCAAGAAAGATGCGATCTCCTTTAATTCTACAGTGTGGTCTTAGTAGATCCCCTTTGACTACCCAGCGTGAACTTCTAGAAGATAATCCCAGCTCCCCACATTCCCCTCTGGGTAGTCCAAGAGGTGAAGAACACATCAAAAGAACTGGGCAGGTCAATATCTCTACAAATCCCTTAACACCACCACACAGAGAGGCATCTTCTTCAAGACGCCTTTCTTCTACTCCCATTTCCAAATCCAAGAGAGATCTCAGTCACAAGAAAATTCCAGATGGTAAGTCATGATTGTTAATGTGGTGCAGTATTGGGGTTTTATTTACTGTTCCTCTTGCACTATGGGAAGAGAAAGACTACCACTGCTAAATCTTTCACTCATTTGTTATTTGCTGAGGCGCAGAAGTCAGGAGATGTGATTTTGCAGGAGATAAAATAGTTACTAACTACTTGGAGTATTGCTTATTCCAGGAAGCAACTACTGGAGAAATATATTGAGCGAAGTTAAACGTGCTTTAGGTAGCTTTCAAGAGAAGACTATGCCATATAATTCTGTACAGGTGGAACCTTATGATACGCAGAGTTTCATTGAAAAGGTGCTGTGAAGTATAACTACTTTGCAACATTAATTGTAATTTCTTGACCCGCCTTCTGTATTCCTAACCTTTTGTTTTACTATTGTAATTAACATGTGCAGCAGAAGACTGCTTTGTTTTTCTCTTAAATTGAGCTTTCCAGTCTGAAAGGTCCAGATTTGCTTTTGCTGTGACATCTTTATCAAATATTCCTAAGAAAAATATAATTTACTATTAATTTAACAGTGTCTAATAACTATTTAGTCTTCTTTTTTTTGAGGACAGTACTCAGAAAAGCAAGCAAAATAGAAGAGAAATTACTTTTTTTAAAAAAATTATGTTGTTGCAAATCTGTAGTACATTTGCTTCTTGAGTAATACAATTCATGTCAACCCAGCTCAAAGTGGATTTAATAGGATGAAAAAAAGAGATAGTAACAAAAAAAAAGTAAAAAGAATGATCAGCTTCTCCATGAAAGACTGTTAAATACAAGGGCAGCTTAGTTTGGAAGAGAGTTGGCTTAGGTGGGCTGTGGGAAATCTGGGAAACAATGAGTGATGCAGAAAAAATGGGAAGGGATCAATTAATTACTGCTTCACAGACCCCAGAATGACTTTGAAAAAGCACTTTTTTCTCTTTCCTTTCATACCATGAGTTGTGTAATTTATTGCTTCAGCGGCAACAAGTATAGATGCAGGAATAAAAATTCTCTGTTAGAAGGATCCAAAAAAGTATCACTTGAGGAAAGCATGGGTGTTCCAGAAGTAAGATATGATATTCTCCTTTTTCAATTTTAGTTTAGTTTTGTTTAGTAATGGGCACTGTTGGAAACAGGCTACAAACACACTAATTGATTGTGTCTGTCCCTGTGTTTCTGCATGTAGAGCATCATGCTCTGTTACAGAAAACATATATGAAATTTGAACTTCCAAAGCAGTCTTTCAAGTTTTAAGTTCTCTCAGCTTCTGTGTAAAGTACCCTCAGGCTATTTGTTTAATACTGCACACACACAAAATCTTTCATCATGCTATAGGGTTTTGTTGAAAAATGAGGAAATGTTAAAAGTAGAGTTGTGTGCATAAGCTTAACAGTCCTTCCTGTCTATTCTTTTCCATAGCTAGTTACCGGATGGCGGATCTCTTTTCCAGTGAATNAATAAAAGCAAGAAGTGTGTCCTCCTCAAAACTACTTGCAGTTGGCAGATCTAACAGCTGTGTTACTCAATTATCTGTAAGTGGAAGGATTATGCAGTTTTCTCTCTTCCTTTAAATTAGCTCATGCATTTGACTGTTTTCCTTTCAAAGTCTGTGCACATTGGACATGTGTCAGGCTTCAACTTTCTACTGGGAAGGAGTAAAACCATTTCTTTAAAAGCAATTAGAAGTAGGGCGGGATCCTTTCCTGTTGTCTCCTGCTTACTGTCTGTGATGGGCAGTA